>MU134552.1:106532-137491 GCA_015039355.1 Ramaria rubella
GAGAGGGCGGTGGGGCCAGCAAGGGGGCGATGGGGACAGTGAGAGTGTGGTGGAGGTGGCAAGAGGGTGGTGGAGGCAGCGAGAGGGCGGCAGGGATGGCAAGAGGGTGGTGGAGGTGGCAAGATGGCGGCGGTGAGTGGCAAGAGGGTGGCAGGGCTGGCGAGAGGGTGGTGGGGACCGCGAGAGGGCGGCGGGGGTTAGAGGGCGGTGGGGCTGGAGAGAGCATGGTGGGGAAGGAAAGGGGGCAGCATGAGGGGATGGGGACTGTGGGCGTGCGGCTGTCGACGAGCAAGCAGGCATGCAGGTGTTGGGGGGCAAAGGGGGCAGTGGCCCTAGCGCGTGCCTGCAGTGTTTCGCACTGCAGGACTTTGCTGGGGCAGGGGGGGATGTCAGTTGTACCAGCATAGGTTCCCCCTGCGTGGCGTTCGTCTGCAGTGGTGCTAGGAGATGTCATAGGGCGCCGTCCAGGCCTGGACGGCGCCATTCGGTTGTGCGCCACCGCCAGGGTCCGCGGATGTTGCAGCACACAGTGGCGTGGCTTATGTGCAGTCCAAGGTGGATGGGGGACCTGTTGAAGGTCCCCTGGTGTGGATGTGGTCTGCCTGGGGCCTTTGGGTGGTTGTCATCTGTGTTGGGGGTGCAGACATCGTGGCCGTCTTGGGTGGCAGCAAGAACATACCGGTGTGACGTGGAGTGTCACGCACAGTGACGCCGTCATCAACGACGGTGTCCTGGCCATCTGCTGTTCGTGTGCGTGCCGCATGATGACACTGTCATTGGTGATGGTCCTGGCCAGCTCAGTGCTCACGTGACAGATGCTGACTACGCAAGAGTGTACGCTCTTGCATAGTCAGCAAAGTTGCTCCTTTACCTCATGTGATCTGCCAGCACGGCATGGCAAGTCTGATCCCAGCCCCACACACACTGAACCTTCATGTATTTTGAGCATCTGGTGTGTTTCCTTTCCTTTTCTTTTCTTTACTTGCGCTTACTGTCTGGTATTCTTCCAGTGGTGTAATTTGCCATCTTTTCAAAGCACAGCTATTCATCTTTCACTGATGCAGGTCTAACAGATTCTTGGTTCCAGTGCTTGGATTCCTAACACAATCTCACAAATGAAATAGTTATGGTGAGTGTTCTTAATATTCTTCCTGTTCTGTTTCCCAACTCCAGAGCAATACCATTGCAGTTCCTGTATGTTTTTTACTTCCTCTCCCCCACCTATCTGCCTTATCCCCTTGGCTTGTTTTAGTGTGTTCTCTACTACTCTCCCAGATATTTTCATTCAAATACTTTGCATTTACATGACTGGTCTGCAGATGGTTGGTCTATTCAGACTGTGTGTGTCTGGAATGTCCTGGAGCTTATCTATGGGCAAGATTATCATCATTTTTATGTGGGTCATACATACATGTCATTGACTGAGCTCTGACTTTGCATCTCTAGTTACAGGTGAAAGAGAGGCAAAGTATACTAAGGTAGCTTGCAGACTAATGTTTCCATAGTACCTGGGTGGAATGAAACAGCTAACTATGGGCATCACTGTGCATACGACATCGTCACCAGTGGTGTGCCAGAGTATGTCATTTCACCCAGGTACTCAGGCCTCTATTACCAATGTGTGCGTGCGACATCGCTGCCTGTGGTGGTAGAGGCCTTCACTGTCAAATGTGCTGATTGGGTTTTAAGTTGCAGGCACATGATACAGTGTCACTTCAATGGCCTTAACACTTCAATGAGACAAAACATAAATGGGAGTGAGAAGAGGACAATAGGGGAAAATGAAGGAACTAGATGGAAGTATGGAAATCATGAGAGGTTCCTGTAAAATAACTTGCATTTTTCAAATCTATGATTGTTGGTCAGCAGTATTTATAAGTCAAATATGTCCCCATTGGGACTTTGAGTTTTTCACATCTATCAAAACTTGATGACAACCATCATGTCACAACCCATAGCTGGCTGTATCCTTCAATATACTTTCTTCTTTCAAAGACAATGTGCAATCATGGGTCAGGTGGCCCCTAGTTCATTGCATAATGCATGACATTGCCCCTGAGCATGCAAACTGGTCTGTGGCTCATAAAAATACACACACTATTGCTATGGGGCAAGCATGGGTGGGGCCCCAGCTCCAACAAACAAACTTCACCATACCCTCTGCCAATAAATTCAATCAAAGAAGACAGTCAAACAGATATACATTCAAAGTGGCCAAGCCATTGGACTTCTCACTATGTGTGCCTAAACCTAAATAATTCTTAGATTTGCCAGTGCTACTCTACTATGTCATGTTTATCATTCTGACCCAAAGCATTCAAGTGGTTGGTCCCAGCGAAAACTGCCTCAGTCTGGAGCTCAGCTGGTTGGATCACAGCTGACAGCTCAGATGGAATCTGAGCTAATCTGTGCACACCTCATGGATTTTTCATGTTTTGTATTCACAGGCTACAAATGCCAGATTTATTTATTTTGGTTCCTGTTCTTTTATTTATTTTAAGAAACAGACGACTGTCTTGCCAATAAACCAGTTCTGTTCATTTTGCCGAGTCGGCATTCTGAACTTCATTCATGTGAAATTGATTTGCCTATATATACAGCTCTTGGTTCACCTATACCGCACCCTCACATTGGACCCCCCACCCACCTTTTCTGCCCCAGGAGAATGTGGTGAAGGATGAAATGAGAGTCATACATACGTAGTTTACATACCTAGCTGCTGGGGCCTACATTCATAGCATGCAACTCCGGTTGACGAAGATATCTCTATGAAATAAGGTCATAGTAGAATTCTTTGTTTCTAGTCTATGTAGTTACATTCCTTTATTGTAAAATGTTGTATTTATATATATACTCACAATAATATATATAATTTCTATTCCACCATTGCAATGGAATTCTGGTTACCTCAGATAAAACAATGAATGTCTTGTGGGTGGGGGAATGGCTAAACAGTTTATTAAAATTATTTTTCTACTAAGTAAAACCAGCCAACCATCGGTTCACAGCAGACCTGATGGTATCAGATACGACGGCTCAGCTGCGCGGGGATGAGAACCGACATGCTCTGATTAACCATCCCTTATAGTCCAGATTTCCTCAGCTGGTCAGTCCTCAGCGGATCCTCCTTGCAGGTCCACTGAGAGCCGACCAGCTGAGCCCTCATCCAAGGCACTTCTCGCTGGGGATTGGTGACCATGCTACTGACACTGTTAATTTTGACAATTCAAATGTGACAGACCTTGAAGCTTTGATGACCATATCTATAGGTAACTATGGTAACAACACCCCCCTCTCACAGGGCTTGAAATGGTGACACAAAATATCAAGGTTTATGTGATACTATACACAATGAAACTTACCTGCTCTCATAGATGTGTGCAAACTCATCTGTCATTTTGAGACACATGAATCCTTTCAACACATTAATTTAAATACTGCTTGTCAATGAGATTGGGGCATCTGTGCTTTGCCACAGGTCCATATATGTATACACTGGAAACAAATCAAGGTGTCCTGAGCCAGGAAATGCTTGGGGAATCCTCTGGAAAGCTATCATGTTAACATCATGTATGGACTTGTAACATGCTTGTTCTATTTAATATGGCCCAGATATGTTTCAATCCCAGAAATACATGGAAAAATTAAAATATTCATAGCATGCATTTCATATGATCATGGAATATTTTGTGCATGCACTGGAAGAGGCCATATTTTGAACAAATCCAGTGATAATATGGAATACATGCTATGAACATTTTAATTTTTTCCATGTATGTCTGGCTTTGAAACATATCTGGACCATATTAAATAGAACAAGCATGTTACAAGTCCATACATGATGTTAAAATGATAGCTTTCCAGAGGATTTCCAAAGCATTTCCTGGCTCAGGACACCTTGATTTGTTTCCAGTGATATTTATGAATAGAGTATGGGCAGAGTGTATTCACCTTATAACTGCTATCCTACAGATTTTGGTGTGAATTGTGCAATGCTTGTAAATATATCCAGAATGCAATGAGGCACATGGACAAGGAAGGGGATGTATAGTACCATCATGGAATAAATAGGAATGGGGTATATGAGAGCAATGTAGATAACCTACATTTGGCAGCACACAGCTTTGAGTATACAAAGAACATAGGGAATAACTACCAATTTATTAATATACATAGGACAATGGGATACAAACACTGGTAATAATATAGACTTATTGAAAGGAGCACTTGATAGAAAATGAACTACACCTTGTTAGCAAGGGGGTGACATGGTGACAAAAATAGGGGAATCAGCCTCTGTCATGCGAAGCAGTGACCCATTTCACAAGCAATAAGTAATGATTATTAGGCCCAGCCCTACTTTGCATGGCCTGCATGAGGTTTACTACCATACACAAAACAGAGCAGCCAAGCATGTGGCAGCCTCTGGGGCTGCTTGCTCACAAGTGAGTCCCAGGTGGTTGTACCATTTTGTGAGACATGCATCACAAATGCAGCACATGGAGTATTTGAGTTGTTTTCGATGTCCGGTGCACGTTTTGTGTGGTCTGCATGATTTTTTCTACCATACACCAAATGGGCCAAGTGTGGTGCAGCCTGTGGGGCTGCTTACTCACAAGGGAGTCCTGGCTGGTCATGCCTTTTTGTCCACAATGGGTGGGAAACACGCCATATGGAGTGTCTGAGTCGTTTTTGATGTCAGGTGCACATTTTGCTTGGTCTGCATGAGTTTTTATAGCATACACAAAATGCAGCAGCCAAGTGTGTTCCAGCCTGTGGGGCTATTTGCTCACAACTGAGTCCCAGGAGGTTATGCCATTTTGTGCGACATGCATCAGAAATGCAGCACGTGGACTGTTTGAGTCATTTTTGATGTCCTGTGCACATTTTCCATGGTTTGCATGAGGTTTCCTATTGTACACAAAACACTGCTGCCAAGCAAGTTGCAGCCTGTGGGGCTGCTTGCTCCCAAGTGACTCACAGGTGGTTGTGCCATTTTGTGGGACATGCATCAAAAATGCAGTTGTGTGGAGTGTTTGAGTCGTTCTTGATGTCCTGTGCACATTTTGCATGGTCTGCATAAGTTCCTCTCATGCACACAAAATGCAGCTGGCAAGTGTTTTGCAGCCTGTGGGGCTGCTTGCTCACCAGTGAGTCCCAGCTGGGTTGTGCCATTTTGTGAGACATGCATGAGAAACACAGCACATGGACTTGGAAAATTTTCACAGGCTCGGAACATGTCTGACATGTAGCTTGGTCAGCTGGCAAACAAATACCAGCAGATGCAGTGACAATGGTGATAATGATGATGCCTGGAATGCACCAATGTTTGTGTGTAGTGTCGCTAGCACACCGTTGGGTACAAGACTTGCCTATAGTATCCACATTGGAAAATGAGTGCCCCCACCGGGCACAAAAATCACCTGAGATCTTGCCATGGGAATGTTATCTCAGCATGCACATGCAGTGTCTCTTCCAAACTTCACCGTGCCCACAAGGATAACAGCCCGAGTACAGCACTGTGGTATTGGTATGCATATCTTTTTGGTGTTGTAACTCACTCACTGTTGATTGGGCTTGCAGACCTGGCCCTGTGGATTATCGCCAACGATCAAGATCAAGTAACACACCGTCCTGAGTCTCATTTGAATGCTTGCACGTCCTTTTTTCACTGCTCGCTTTCCCCACTAACATGACATTCCATTTTTCAGAGTTGGTGACTACCAAGGATTTCTTCCACCAACTTTACCCATCTTTGATGTTGAACGTCTCATTGGCCGCATGTTTGATGACCAAGACGTCCAACGATACCCTTGGGGAATGACTCATTCAGTTGAGTCATAGGTATAATGCCATTGACATTGGTAACTGGCGCTTAGTCGATTGTTTCATTGCACAGGCCGCATTGCTCAGATGTCATATTCGGACAAGTTCTTCCAGTCAAAGTGAGCTAAGCTCTTCAACGCTCTTCCTCTTGTTCACTCCTGTTTTCTCCCTTAGGTGTGAGGTCTCTTCACAATTATCCTCAATTCTAGAGATGCTGGTACTGCAGCACTGCAGCCGCCATCTTTGACTGAGAATTGACTCTTTGTGGAGTATCGTGATGGAGGCAGGGCTGGGTATGTTTCTGGGTTAACATCACCTTTTATTTCGACTCACAATTTGTCACCAAACATCAATTTAGTCCCGACTATCTGTTAAGGACCGGATCGGACGTGAGATCAGATTTGGTTGGAACTCTCCTTGACCAAAATCGGGGTCGTGATATTTGGAAATGCGCGGAATATCGGATGAGTCGGAGATCCGAGATCTGAAGACTGATCTATATGGGTGTTGGCTTCAACTTATGGGTTGCACACTGTTATGAACGAGATTTCTTCTTGTCGGATGTCAGTGTTTGTCAGAATGTCGGAGTTTGGGATTTTGGAGTCGAGAATCAGAACGTACAGACGTTGGCTTCAACTTATAGGTTGCACCCTCTTGGATCCTTCGTGTCCTGGTATTTTGGAAGGTCGGATGTCAGAGGAGTCGGACAAGATCGGAGAGTCAGATAAGGCTTAGAGGCGGAAGTGAGAAGTTATCAAGTCAAGGTGGGTCAATATTTGAACTGATTAACGAGTACAGGGAGGAGTCGTATATAACGAATGGATACAATCCAAATCAGAAAGATACGAACACGGAAATCCGAAATGGAGCGAATACAGGATTGGGGTAGAAGTAAATATGGACATAAGACTGAAGATGTAGATCTTTGATGAAAATGGCTAAATATAGATGGGATGGAGATAAGTAAAAACGGGGGGAGGAAATTGGAAATACGAACCAGAATATATTGGAGGAAAGCGGAAAAGCTGGGAATGAATCTGGGTTTTAACAGTATCTCCTCTTTAAGGCCAAGCCCTTGAGGCCTAAGATCAGCGTGGGAGGTTTGGTTTGGTTATTAAGCGAAACCCCTAATGGGATATATAAGAGTGATGGATGAGGTTCGACTTATCAGTTCCCTGATCTCTTATCCCTACCCTCTTCTGAGCTAAATGTCAATGCCGCCAATTATCTCGCTTGAGGACTTGATTTCCAAGGATGATTCACAGTCGGGGACCGATTTAGAGGCACAGATTTGCAAGATTTCGGAGTTGCAAAAAGAAGCAGCGAAGAAATTGTAGCGGAGAAGGTTGGAGCGGAAAAAGGCAGAAAAGCAGGAGAGGAAGGCCGACAAAAAATCAGAGGAGAAATTTTGAGGAAGGAAAAGCGATGTGGTGGATAGAACCATTGCCCGTAGGAGGGTTCACGAATCTGCAATTAACTGGGTTGGACACAAACAGTATTGTTGTGTGGGATGTTGGGTTTGGGATATTTTTTGTTCGCCGATAGTGGAGGGAGCGAATGCGACATGCAATGAGTGCACAAAGGATGGGAGGATGTGCCGTTGACCGGGAACGTTGGGATTTGTGGAAGAAGTCATGAAAGGCTTGGATATGGGTGAGGGAGGAACAGCGGAGTTGCTGGTGAAGGAAATCCAAGAGTTACGGAAATTCATCGATCGTCATGCAAGTTCCATGTGGACACATTCCAAGGAGATGCAGATTCTCACCTCATGGGTACAAAGGATGGTTCAGCACCAGGAGCAGGAATTGGAAGTAAGGATGGAGGAAATGGAAAGGGATGAAATATGAGAAATAGAGTTGGAAAATTGAATCAGGATCGGAGCAGAAATGCAGAGCTGAATTTCTTGGAACAGATTGAAATGTAATTAGGGACTTGAACGTAAAAATGTAGGAAAAATCGGAAAAATTGGAAAAGGAAAGAAAAAGTTAAGGAAGAGTCGGACCGAGTTTGTTGGGATATTTGTTATGGAAGTCTTCAACGATTTCCGAGGCATTGCCTAATTCCGTAGTGGGAATCCATGAGGTTTCTTTGTTGGTGCCTTGATAACCCGTTCAGCGTACCAAGTATTGTATCTTGCAACATCGGCGATTGTCTATCTTGGAGTCCAGAATTTCGTCGATTTCGTATTTGGGTTTACCTTCAATAATAACTGGTGGAGGCAGAGGCAGTATTTGGTTCAGGATTGCATTCAGAGTCGTGGGTTCTAGCATGGAACCGTGGAAGGATGGGTAAACAGCGTGCATACTGTCTGGTAATCAGAGAATAAAGGCTCTATTACTGGTACCTGCAGGTGCGATGATATCAAAAGGTCCGAGGTATTTTACGGCGAGCTTCTTTGAAGGTCAGGTTGTGTGGAAAAATTCGGCTTTGATGAAGACTTTGTCGCCTACTTTGAAGTCCGGAGCTGGAGAACATTTTTTGTTCGCAGGTTCCTTGTATCAGGACTGCGTGTCGGAAATTCTCTTTCAGAGTTCCTGGTGGAGTTCATCCAAGTTGACTGCGAAATCTTTCGCACAGGATTTGACGAGATCACGTTCGGGATGGACGGAAATGTTGGGATTGTAACCTTTGTTAGCGAAGAACGGGGAGACTCCTGTTGTTGCGTTCGGAGCATTGTTATAGGTGAATTCTGCAATTGGAAGAAGTTCAGCCCAATCGTCTTGTTGATAGATACACTAGATGCGAAGGTATTGCTGAAGAGTCTGATTCATTTGTTCAGTTTCTCCGTCGCCTTCGGGGTAATATCTGGAGGTGAAATGGAGATTCATGTCTAGCACCTTTCTGAGTGTGTGGAAAAAGGAAGACACAAATTCGGAACCTCGATCGGAGGTAACGTGCATCGGAACACCATGTTTGGAGAAGACATGGAGAACAAAAAGCTGAGTGAGCATCGGAGAAGTGATCGTCGTGACTGTTGGAATGAATATCGCTTGTTTCGTGAGTCTGTCAATGATAATGAGGATGCTGTCAAAACCCAATGAAAGCGGCAGTGGCTCAATGAAATCTAGGGATATGGAATTCCATGGTCTTGGCGGGATTGGTAAATGCTTGAGGAATCCATAAGGCCAGTGTCGTTGGGATTTTGATCGCATACATGTTGTACAGGATTTGACATAAAAGATCACGAAGTCGCGGAGTCTTGGCCATGTATATTCACATCGGATGTTGCTGAGTGTCTTGTTTTGTCTGAAATGTCTGGAGATTTGGTGATCGTGCAGATATTGTAGAACGTGGAGTTGGAGGTCATTAATGTTGGGAACGTAGATTCAGTTGTCAAGTCAGAGGACTCCTTGAAGATCGTCTGACCATCGGGGTGTTGGAGGATTTGCAGGATAGTGAAAAATTGTGGGATTGGAGGAGATGGATTGTCGGATTTCTTTGTGGAGTTTCTCAAAATCCATGATGGTGACTGCACGGATAATTGTGACATTAAGGGATGTGGCTCGGAGGGACGATGACAGCTGTTTGTTAGTGAAAACCGGACGGAAATTGTGTGGGTTAACGCTGGCATAGTTGCTACTCCCCTCTTTAGGATAGATGTCCCATCGTCTAGTTAAAGAGTTGGGTTGTGTTCCGAGTTTCCCAGGTTGGAATCAGATAACAAGGTTGAACTGACATAGGTATTCCGACCATCGTACTTGTCGTCGGGTTAGAAGCTTGGTGGTGGTGAAATATTTGAGGTTCTTGTGATCAGTTACAATGTCAATGGTGGAACCAGAACCTTCAAGGTAGTGTCACCAAATCTTGAAAGCTTCGAAAATAGCAAGTAATTCCTTGTCGTGAACATCATAGTTTAATTCTGGGGTGGTGAAAGTTCTGGAATGGAAAGCTACAGGGTGAATTTCGCCATCTTCCGGAGAAATGATAGAGAGGATTGCTGCAAGGGCATAGTCTGAAGCATCGGTTTCCACAATGAGTTGACAATCGGGAATCCAGTGCGTAAGGATTGGAGCTGTGGTGAAGGCTTTCTTAAGTGTTTCAAACGATTTCCAACACTCGTCAGAGAAGTTCCACTTTACGGTTTTCTGAGTGAGTCGGGTAAGCGGAATTGCGATGTCAGAGTAATTATGAATGAAGCGTCAGTAAAAGTTCGCAAAGCCTAGCAAGGATTGGATATCTTTTACTTTTTGGGGTTCGGGCCATTCTTGGATTACTTTGATATTCTCATTTGCCATTGAAAGTCCTTACAGAGAGAGTATGTATCCAAGATATTCCACCATTGTCTTGTGGAAGTTGCATTTGTCGGATCTTGCATAAAGGTGGTTTTTTTGGAGATGTCGGAGGACTTCGCGGACATGTTCTCCGTGTTCTTCCAGATTGTTGGAATAAACTAAGATGTCGTCCAAATAGGTGAGGACCGAAATGTCAAGCATGTTGCTGAATATGTTGTTCACGAATCGCTGAAAAGCGGCTGGTGCGTTAGTGAGACTGAAGGGCATAACACGCCATTCAAAGGAACCGTATTGGGTCCTGAAGGTGGTTTTCCACTCGTCACCCTCTCTAATGTGGACTAAATGGTAAGCATGTCGGAGATCAATTTTGCTGCAAATACGCGCTTTTCCGGGGCTTTCCAAAAGGTTGGATAGTCAGGGAAGCAGATATCGGTCTTTTTTCGTGATTCTGTTGAGACCGCGGAAATCAATACAGAGTCGGAGTCTGCCTAATTTATTCTTCGAGAATAGTACCAGAGCACCATGCGGAGAAAGTGAAGGGTGGATGAATCCTATGGCTAGTGCCTCGTCAATGAACTTTCAGAGTGTTTCTAGCTCAACTGGAGATAGGGAATAAACGGTTCCCAAGGGGGGACTCTCTCCCTCTATCAGGTCAATCTTAAGATTGTATGGTCGATGATTGGAGAGAATTTCTGCTTTCTTCTTGCTGAAGATGTTGGAAAACTTGTGATATTCCAATGGAACACTGTTGAGATTGGCTGTCGGATCGGTATTTGGGGAAGTGTCAATGATGGAAGCAGATCTTCCTTTCGGAAATATGCATAACTGAAAGATCTCCTTATTACCTTGTTTGCACAAGCAAGCGAACACCAAAGCAGGGACTAGGTCGATAGGTGAGTCTTGTTTGGATGTTGGAGGGGTGTCTGCGCGATTGGATTTCAGGATTCCAGAGACCACAGAGGCAGATTTCGCAGAGAGTGACGTTGGAATTGAATCTTGTTGCTGAGGAATGCGAAACGATATACTGCCCAATACCCAGTCAATCAACAGATTGTAGCAGGTGAGCCAGTTGTGTCCTAGCATGACAGAGGAGCTAGAATCAAGCAGTGTTACATACATAGCAACAACCTGATTTTCACCGGACGGAAAGCGGATTGGCATATTGATAGTCTGCGTGATTGAGATGTTAGAAGTACCGTCGAAGAGTTTTAGTGGGATCTGCGGGATGTTGTGGAACTCCAGCGGAAGCTTGGAAGCGAATGATGAGTCTACAAAACAGTCAGTGGAACCAGAATCCACGAGAGCTTGGATATTAGTATTCGGAATAATGTCGGAAGTCAGTCGTATTGTAACAGAATCAGATTTTGAAAGAGTGGAAGCGTTGAGTCGAACCTCGGAAAACACACAGATGGAATCAATGCAACTCTGGGTCTGTGCGGAGGTCTCAGAGCTGCTTATTATTTTTTTGAATCCGTAATGGCCGCAGGTTCGGCCTTGGACTCGGGTTCGCTTGAAATTGCAGAGGCTGCTTGGGCCTTCGATTGAGCATTAAGGGAGGTTGATCGTGGACAGTCCTTTGCAATATGCTCGGGTTTCCCACAGAACATGCAAAGGTTCTGGTCCATGCTTCGCTGTCTTTCCTGTTGGGTTAATTTTCTGTCTTTCCTGAGTATATTGGGAATATCCAGAGTTTTTTGGAAATTAGATGTGGAGGACTGAGGTTTGGTAGAAGAGGCAGAAGCTGACCCATTGTTGTTGTTCGTCCTCTTCTGCGATTGGTTCGATCGGGATTCTTGTTTGTCTGATTTGCTACTGTTGCTGGAGTAGTTATTGTTGGAAGTGGTGGTGCAGTTGACCTCACCTCGTCGTTCCCAAGAACGGCTGTCGATGGTTTGCGCAAGTTGTCGGAGTTCCGGAAGCGTGTTGGCTTTGTCCTGGGTTGCAAGAATATCTTTAATACAATCGGGAAGTTTAGTATAAAAACTCCTATGAAGGGTGGCGTCGCCCCAATTGACTCTAGCAGCTAGGCAGTTGAATTCTATGATAAACTTTGTGATGCGTTGGTTGTCACACATTCGGAGATTGTCGAGTTTGGTTTCTGCATCATCGATGGGATCGTAAGCTCTAAAATTCTCTCAGAGTACCGTTGTGAAGTCTCGATAGCTTGTAAGCCAGGGCAGGTCTTGGAAGGCATCGTCATCTAAGAGTTCAGGCTTGAAAAAATCTAAAACTATCCCTTTTAAAAAAGCGTAAGTAACTTTCGCTTTGTCACTGGAAAAGGTCTGAGGACGTTCATGGAAGTGGAGTTTGCATTGAAGGAGGAAAGGGTGGAGCTTTTGGGAATCCAATATGTCAAAGGTGTCAGGTTTGCGGAGTTTGGTTTTTCCGGTTTGACCTTTATTCGGAGTTTCCATGGGCTTGGCTATCTGTTTCAAAGCTTTTAGCATAGCCTTCCCCTCATCTTCTTCATCGTCATTGTCATCCTCGTTGTTGTTGATGTTGTCATTGTCACCGGGGTCATCTTCTGGTTCGTTATTTGGAAGGCTAGATCTGGGGTCTGTGATTCTGGTGACAGGACGGGATCTGGTAGAAGGCATAGTGAATGGATCAAGAGTTTCAGTTTGAATATACTGTTATGAACTAGATTTCTTCTCATCAGATGTCGGGGTTTGTCGGAATGTTGGAGTTTGGGATTTTGGAGATGAGAATCAGAACATACGGACATTGGCTTCAACTTATAGGTTGTGCCCTCTTGGATCCTTTGTGTCCTGGTATTTCAGAAGGTCAGATGTCAGAGGAGTCAGACAAGATTGGAGAGTCGGATAAGGCTTAGAGGCAGAAGTGAGAAGTTATCAAGTCAAGGTGGGTCAATAATCAAACTGATTAACGAGTACAGGGAGGAGTTGTATATAATGAATGGATACAATCCGAATCAGAAAGATACAAACACAGAAATCCAAAACGGAGCAAATACAGGATTGGGGTAGAAGTAAATATGGACATAAGACCAAAGATGTAGCTCTTTGATGAAAATGGCTAAATATAGATGGGATGGAGATAAGTAAAAATGGGTGGAGGAAATCAGAAAGACAAATTGGAATATATCGGAGGAAAGCAGAAAAGCTGGGAATGAATCTGGGTTTTAACAGTTGTGCCCTCTTGGATTTCTAGTGCCCTGGTATTTCGGATTGAGACCGGATGGAGGTGTTGGAGTTCCAATGATTGGGTCTATTTGGAAAGGGTCAGCGACGAATAGTTCATTGAGACTTATCGGGGATGAGCGGAAGTTTTGGATATTTGGATCAGGAGAACCAATGCAGGAAGGGATAGGGCTGATGATAACTGAATATTGAGTAAGGATTTTGGCTTTATGGAAAAGCGAGTGTAATCAATGATTGGGCTTTGAAATGTTAAGAATGTCGGAATCAGAGTAATTGGAATAATTGGAATAAGGATTGAAAGACTTTGAGGCTTGTGACGGATGAGACTTGGAGTAATGAAGGTGTAATAAGGGATATAGTGATATAAGAATGATAAGGTATATCGGGTACAACAGGATATCACGGGTTGTAGCAAGATAATGAGTTTTAACGAGATATAACGAAGTGTAATGAAAATGTAACAAATTGTAATGAAATATACAAGCTAAAGAAGGCTTGAGCAAGGAAAGTGTATTTAAAGGAACATGCGGAATTCCGAAATCGGAAATGGAAAGATAAGGGTGTGATATGGAGTTCCGGAATCGGAGTGCATATGGAAAATCGAGATAAGACGTATGGTACGGGGATAATAAAAATAGGATCGTGACTGAGAACGATAAATGGGCATATTGGAAATAAGTGGACAGGGCTTATCAGGATGCAGAAAATGTCGGAACAATGGAAGTCAGATCTAGGATCTAACACTATCCTCTTGTGAGTAAAGCGTTTGGTCACCGTAGTCGTTCCCACCCACCTCTTTTCAGACCCTGTCGGTCGACGACGGGCAAGCTCTTTGTGGATGTGGCTTGTGCAGTAGTGAAGTGGAGGTCAATGTCATCTTGGATCATTTTGAGACTGCACTGCTGTTCATGATCTATCATCCTGACGTGCCGATGCACAACGGTGAGCTGATAAATTTTCATGAGTTGCAGCAACTGATGCCCATTGTCAACACCAAGCAGCAATTCAACCCAGCACACAATATATATCCGAACTCATCAAAACGCAAGTCCAAAGGATGCCGCAATGGCTCGCAGTAAGTCGTTTTGTAGAAATGTGACGATGACCATGCATAAGTGTTCCTTGCAGCTCCAATTCGATCAAGAGACATTCTTCACATATGAGGGAATGGATGGCCTCGCCAACGATCTTGGAAAGAAGCTGGTCGACGGCGGCATCCAGCATGGTACACTGATCACCCTCGAGGTGGACAAGTCAATTGAGTTTGTTTCTGTGAATTATGGCTGTGCATAAGGCTGGTGGCGGCTACGTTTCATTGGACATCGATCATCCCACCGAGTGCAGACTATCATTTGTCTCGTGCAGATGATAATGCTACTTACCACCAGGGAACTTCATTACCAACTGACCTTGACCATCATCATTGCTCCCATGAAGGTGATTGTTGATCGACCTGAGAAACCTTTCCCCCCGCTGCAAAGCCAGTAGGACATGCTGGCCGGGATGATCTGTCATGTCCTGTTCACAAGCGATTCAACTGGAACACCAAAAGGTACCATCATATCATTCATTGGACTCTTTGTAAAATCACTCAGTTGTTTCTCGCAGGTGTCATCCTGACCAGCGGATCTATCATCGGGAGCACCATCGACTCCCAGGACCTCATTGGACCGGTAAAGGGTTGTGTGCTGCAGTTCTCGAACTATATGTTCGATTTCAGTGTCTGGGTAATTATGTGTTTGTTCCCATAGCCAACATTAAGCCTATAATCTGTAGGCGGATTCGATGAGGGGACATTTGGTGTCAATATGACGTGGGGATTGGAGGCTGTGTCGGGGCTGGAATAGGTGTGGTCTTTTGAGGTTATGTATAATACGTCACAGAGTTTCAAGTTGTTTCCTAGAGCTCTTTATATATATCGATTTCTTTCCGTACTATGTGACGTATTCTGGTTGCATTAAGCAGTGTTTGCACTGTTCTGTGTCCATGCGGCAAAGCTACAATGCATGTGGCAGTAGTGATACCATGGTGTTCATCACACTCGTTGTTCAACTTAGGCTCAGGCCTCATTCCTGTACAGTGACACTTCATAATCCATATTGGAAGATCAATGTGTTGACCGATTACATGGTTTCAAGTTGAGTAGGTAGTGCTGCAAGGCCATGCATTAATCTGAAGATAAATGGTCTATCATGGTCTCCAAACTTGAGACTATAAGTAGCACTGTAAGGCTTCACAGCATACAATGAGGCTTGCTTGGTGGCTTGCTGCGCAGCTTGCTTGGCACCTTGCTGCACGGCTTACTTCACAGCTTGCAGGGAAAATGGATCAAAAAGTCTGCGTTTCATTTTTGCCTTTTTCTGATGAAAAAAGTGAAACAAACCAGACTTTTTCAGACTTTTTCTACCCTATAAAATGATATGTTATTTGAATTTTCTCAGTTAAAAAGGTATGGAAAAAGACACATATTTCCAAGGAAATATTTTTGATAAAAGATGAGGAAATTTGTGGTTTTTAGCCAAAAAAAACTTCCAATATATCACTTCTAAAACCTCTTTTTTTTTATCCAGATATGAGATCAAAATGTTGGATCTTTCACACCTTTCTGAACAGAAAAATAAAATAAAAACAACAGTTTAATAACCATATTTTTACAAGAGAATCTGAAATAAATGTGAAGTTTTGACCAGATTTTCAAGGTGAAAGACTCTAATTTACTGGGGATTTTCAAACATGAAAATGAAGATAATATGAGATATACACCACATTTTTCTTGCCATAAATGATGGTTTTTGTTGTCCTTATTGGGGTCAAAAAATTGGGAAAAATATGGAGAAATCATTTTTCCTGCATTTTTCACACATAAAATTCCTCTGTGCCCCCAGTGTGAAGATGTGATTTCTGGATAATAAGAAGCATTTTGAACATTTTGAGAAAATAAAATATTTTTTGTGCTTCTGTAAAATTTCTAGCAAACTTGTGAAATGGGTCACTGCTCCGCATGACAGAGGCCGATTCCCCTATGTTTGTCACCCTGACACACCCCTGCTCCCAAGGTGTAATTGATTGTCCATCAAGTCATCCTTACATAAGTCTATATTACCAGTATTTACATCTTATTGTTTCCTGTATATTAATAACTTGGCAGACATTTCCCTGTGTTCTTTGTATATTCAAAGCTGTGTACTGCCAAAGGTACATTGTTGCTCTCGTATACACATTCTTTCCCTCTGTTTATTCCATCATGGTATTTCACATCCTCTTCCTTGTCCATGACTCCTGCAACATAGTGCTGCCTAATTGCCTCCTGAATATATTTGCAAGAATTTCACAATTAACACTGAAATCTGTATTGTAGCAGTTATACAGTGAATCCACTCTGCCCATACTCTATTGATAAATATACATATATGGATCTGTGGCAGAACACAGATGCCCCAAGCTTATTAACAAGTTCAATACCTGATTAGCTTTACCATAGTTACCTATAGATATGGTCATCAAAGCTTCAAGGTCTTCACATTTGAATTGTTAAAATGAACAGTGTCAGTAGCCCTGACCATGTGAATGATCTGGGTCAGAATGATAAACATGACATAGTAGAGACATAGCACTGGCAAATTCAAGAAGGATTTAGGTTTAGGCACGCATAGTGAGAAATCCCATGGCTCAGCCACTTTGGATTCAATATCTGGTTGACTGTCTTTGATTGAATTTATTGGCAGAGGGTGAAGTTTGTTTTTTCAGAGCTAGGGCCATCACCCATGCTTTCTCCATGGCAATGGTGTGTGTATTTTTATGAGCCACAGGCCATTCTGCATGCTCAGGGCAATGCCATGCAGTATGCGATAAACTAGGGCCCACCTGACCCATGATTGCACATTGTCTTTGAAAGAAGAAAGCATATTGAAGGATACAGCCACAGGTTGTGACATGATGGTTGTCATCAAGTTTTGATCAATGTGAAAACTCAAAATCCCAATGGGGACAAATTTGACTTAAAAATACTGCAGACACGGCCTAATAAATTGCTATATCATGACTGTCTTCAATCCATACCTGTCCCATACTTGTCCCATACCTGTCTCATACTGTCTTGTACCTGTCCTGTCCTGTCCCATCCTGTCCTTGTAAGGGGAACTTCATGCTTACTATAGTGGAGGTCCTACTCTACAGTCTGGTAGACTCCTGGAGAGTGCATACCTGGTACTACATCCTTCTTATCTCCTTATCTTAGTCCGTTGTCGGTTTACTTTCAGAAATAGATCCAAAAGACAGTGGGTAGCGGTGTCGTCGTTGCACGGCTACTTACACTGGTGTTCGGCTCAGTGCGCTTTGCTATCAGCAGCAACAAAGGTAGAACAAAGACGAAGATGAGGACGTAGCAGTGACGAAGATGATGAAGTAATACGCTGACGTAAGCGTAGACGAGATACAACAGCAAATGTCACGTGATTGAGAAAGCTGGCCTTGATGTAGATGTAGTAGTAGTAGTAGACTTAGAAGACTTAGACTTGAGACTCAGACAAGTGAATCCAACTGAACGAGGTGAATTGGGGTACACTAAGGTGAAACAGGCCTTATATACATGAGCAGAACAACAAACGATGCGAGTATGCCATACAACAATGTCGTCGACAGCAGACAGGAGAAATGACTAATGGCGAGAGGCAGAAAACCAAAATAGGACGGTGGTTTGTAAGGAAATGGAAAAATGAGTCAGGTGGTCGAAGAAATGAAGGGAAATATGCCAGCGAATTTGAAATAGAAGCCAGAAATAGAATAGAAGTGAGTCATAGACAATAGACCATGTGGAACAATTGGAAATAGAAGTACAGCCAAGAAGCGAGTGAGTCAGGTGATGAAAATGAGTCATAGCTGTCCAATAGGATTCCAGTTGCTTGTCAAATATCTCCGAAGATGAGTAAGTGAGCCATGTGACTTGATGACAACTCAGAAACATGTGAACCAATCACGACACTTGGATACGAATTTCCTCCAGAGAGGGAACAAAGACGAGCCCTTCTTGACGAAGTCCTTAGGCACATAACCGTAGCAAATCTCTGTTCCTGGTCCGTGCTCTTTGATGTACCAGTTATTCCTGAGGACGATACGATGCCAACCATTCACTGGTTCGAAGTTTGGGTCAAAACCGATGACGTAGAAGGGAGCATGGAAGGTTTGATCGAATACCCATATGCAATCGTGAATGTGATAAGGAGGATATGAGGGGAATATTCGGTATGGGCCTTCAGGAGATTCGACATATAGGGGATAGTACCGACGATGTGCGACTTGTGGAGGAGGACTGGACAAATGAACATCAAGGGGAGAATGTTGACTAGGAAGTTCAACGCGTGGTCCAACGTGTATGTCTGGCTTGGCGGTCATCTGAAACGAATCATGGGACGTGGTGGCGGCAATGCTGGATGGCATATTGAAAATAGAATTGATGAAAAATAGAATGAGTGTGGAGATGATGTGTCTGGCGGACTGGAGGTAGCACAGCAGATGATGGTCTGGCGAAAGCTGATGATGATAGGCGTGTGTGCAGTGAGCGTCTTTTGTAGTGTAATAGGCACTGTCTAGTATCATGCTTGTCACCGTCCCTGACTTATCATAGACACATGATAGACCTGACACTCTATCTTCAGTTATCTCTCGGCAGGTTATCTCGAGTATCTCTGATTGGTAGATAGTGCTGCACATATTGATTGGTTGATAGCCTTTAGATATGTTTCCTATCTAGACGCCCCTGGGTTCCATACATCTATATAAGCAGTAGATAGCTCATGTATATTCGCTATCCTTGTTATACACATGGTTTAGAGGCATTTGTCTTATTATCCCTTGACATTCCCTTACTGTCCTGTACTGTCCTGTACCTGTCCATACTGTCCCACACTGGAGGCAAACAACAATTTCCTGAGTCAGAAAATCTTTCAGAAAATCTTCAGAATCTGCCATGTTTCCTGAAGATTTTCTGGGGACAGAAAACTGCTAAAAAACCTATGGTTTTTAGAGAGTTTTCTGTCCCCAGAAAAACTTCATGAAATTCTAGAAATGTGCCCCAGAAAATTGTACAAGAAATACTTGCCAACACTAATGATTTTCTGATGATTTTCTGAGTCCAAGAAACTTAGAGAATATTGTGGATTTCCGCAGGTTTTCTGCAACCAGGAAAGCTTGCAAAAATCTTGCAGAAAACCATGGGTATTTAACAGTTTTCTGCTCAAGGAAACTCAATAAATGAGTTTTTTGAACCAGGAAATTGTCTGGAATCAGAAAAATGTCAAATAACCATGGTTTTATGCAAGGTTTTCTGCATGATTCCTGAGAATTTTAGCAAGCTTTCCTGGTTGCAGAAAAACCTGCGGAAATCCACAATATTCTCTGAGTTTCTTGGACTCAGAAAACCATCAGAAAATCATTAGTTTTGGCAAGTATTTCTTGTACAATTTTCTGGGGCACATTTCTAGAATTTCATGAAGTTTTTCTGGGGACAGAAAACCCTCTAAAAACCATAGGTTTTTTAGCAGTTTTCTGTCCCCAGAAAATCCTCAGGAAACATGGCAGATTCTGAAGATTTTCTGAAAGATTTTCTGACTCAGAAAATTGTCGTTTGCCTCCAGTGCCATACCTGTCCCATACACCAAGTGCAAACCTAAGTGTCCCAAAGATCCTATATTAAATGTCCTGCCATTAAATACACATGTATGAAGAGCAGGGATACAAATTGAGCTGTGAATGAGGACACTAGGACATCTTATGTTACTGTGAATTATAGTACTGTTGTGGACAGCAACACAGTCACATGATGATAATCATCAATGTGAAAAACTCAAGTCCCAATGGGGACAGATTTGACTTATAAATACTGCTGACCAACAATCATAGATTTGAAAAAAATGTTACAGGAACCTCTCATGATTTCCACACTTCCATCTAGTTCCTCCATTTCCCCCTATTGTCCTCTTCTCACTCCCATTTATTTTTTGTCTCATTGAAGTGTTAAGGCCATTGAAGTGACACTGTATCATGTGCCTGCAAGTTAAAACTCAGCACATTTGACAGTGAAGGCCTCTACCACCACAGGCGGCAACGTCACACTGTAAGAATGTAGATTCTTACAGTAGCATATATGCTACTAATTAGGGTATATAAGTCACCAGAGTGGCTTATGGGTTGTATTATATAAGCCACCCACTAGGGGCACCTGTCGGTAGTGGACAACTATACAGTTGTCCACAAGTAATTAGATAAGCAATCATAACTTTACTTGTAACCACACTAGTCGCAGACACCAATACATATTGGCACAGTCTGTTTCGTGTGACGCAATAAGTTTCTTACACATTTTTGACTGCCAAAACTATTGGCAGCACTGCAATAAAAAAAAAGATCAAACTGATCTTTTTACCCAAACTAACAAGGTTAACACTCGCCGAAATTCTTGGAAACAGTAAACAGACATTTACTGTTTGTTCTTCTAAATCAATAGAAGAACACCACAGTGTGGCGGATAGATTGTAGATCTATGGTTTCGATAAGGAATTGAAGCCAAACATCTAGATCTGGAGAGGATCCAGATACATCTGGGGCCACAGCCAAGGGCCCAGACAGGAGAATTGAGCATGCCCACAATGTGGACAGGCGAATGGGAATGCCAACGAGGATAGCTAGTCCTTGTATCACTATGATGCCCATAGCTTCCGACTCTAGGAGTTGAAAGTGAGTATCGGCAGATCTAAGAAGATCCACACTGGAGGAATCAGAAACGGACGATATATCGTCCATTAAGAGAACTAAAAGAACTTTGACTAGGTCAAAGTTACAATTGTCTCTCAATGAGTCCAGAGAGCCACTGACTAGTGACACAGACAATTCGCTGGGGGGGCGAATGTCGCAGCTCCCACATGTCCAAGAACATTGCAGATTGCGAAGTTCAACGTCCCAAACAGGGACAATGGAGCAAGGGTTGGTGTGCCGGGATGAAGAAACCCAGCGATAGGAACATACAACCTGACACATTGCCCGGATGATTATGGCTCTCTTTGAGAGCCGTAAACATGTAGACACTACACATGAAGTGAGCCAGCGAGCGGCTGAGGCAGCTTGTGCAGTGGACGATGCTGTGAACCAACTCCAAACACTAGGAGATGGTATGGAACTGTTCATACAGTCCCTGGAGGAGGAAATACAAGGACCTTTGTGAGGAAAGGCCCCTGAGCATGGCAACAATATTACCCAATAGGGATCATGAAGTTGACCGCGAAGCAGAGAAGGCTTGCAGGAAGCGAGACAGACAGAGGATGCCACCTCCGTCTGGTTCGAGCATGAGAAGTGGTCCTAGAGAACCTAGTGCCACGATAGAACAAGACAGTGTCAGTACGTGCCGGCATACTGAGGAGGAGACAGATCGTGAGCTAGAGGCTCACAATAGAGAAAATATCCACGAAGTAATTTGCAGATCAAACAAACTTATGATGAGCAAGAAGTGCTCAAAGCAGTGACCCAACAGTCACTGCGGGAGATGATGAAGTCTGATGCCAATAGTGTCAGTACCACGACTAGCACTCATGTTAGTCTTGAATGTGAGTTCGATCACTGGGATAGGATCGAAAATAAGGCAGTGCGACAGAAGCACCATGCGCTAGAACTCTGTGCTAAACACGTGGATAAACTAGTCGAAGAGGCATATACTGCTGGGATCAAAGGCGAGGCCTTTGATAAACTGATCGAGTCAGCGAGAGTGGCTCGATCTGTCCTCAGTAGCAGTTATAGACTGAGGGATGCATTTTTAACGGCTGACAAACATCGACCGTTTGTATTTGATTGACGAAGACATCATCTATCCACCAGTGCAGCAGGACGTGAATACTCATGTCCCCTGGCCACACAAGCAGATACAAGCGATACTGCATGCGGTATCCCTAGCAGTCACAGATCCTGAATGGAGGATCCAGGAGGTAGGAGGAAATCCACCTACGTATGTAGATGGAGTCGCAAAGATGGTGCAAACTGCCCTTGAGAAACACAAGGGCAGCGAGCCAGACAAATCTGTGCTTGCCAAAGCCAGAGTAAAACTACCTCACCCAGCAGAATATGCTGGGAAAGCAGATCTTGAAGAATTTGAGAACTTCATCTCAGGGATCCTGAGATGGCTAGGCATGAAGAGTCTATTGGGACTGTCCAGCATGGAACTCTAATTAAAATATTTAAGCACTCGCCTCAAGGGCGAGGCATTGGAGTGGTACACTCAAAATATTGAGCATCATGATCAAGTCGTAATTGACTGGACCCTGGAAAGTGCAATCGCTGGGTTACAACAGCGGTTCCTTCATGCACTCACGCACAGGCATGCATCGAATAAGTTCGACACAATTGTGCAAGGGACCAGAACCATTCAGGAATTACTGAACAATATTACGAAGTATGCAGCGTGGATGATACATCTGCCGGATGAGTATACGATCTGCAAACAGTTCGTAGCAGTGCTTCGAGAAGTGCTGCATCATGAAGTCTTAAAACTAGGCTACACAACAGAATTCAGTTCAATAACTGATTTATATGAAGCTGCAAAGGCTGTAGAGGATGTGTCTCGATATGACATTGGGTCGCGTAAGATGGAGCCTAGCAGCAATCACACGCTGCAGGCAAAGCCAACTTCAACAACTAGTCAAAATCAGGCTGTGCCAAGCTTGTCTCGAGCTCCCAACACAGGAAGCTGTTCTACCATGAAGCAGACAATATATCATTGGCTGAACACTCGACCTCAAGCAGAAACAAGGCCAAGTGTACCCCAAACAGGGGTACAGGCTATGCAGAGAGCTGGAGCTGGAGCTCCTGTCACTTCTCGTCCTTCACAAAACCTTCTGGAGGTTCAGGGGGTCAAGGACGTAGCACAGAGATGACGTGCTATGAGTGTGGACAGGTCGGGAATATCAAGCCAAATTGCCCACAGTGGAAGAATAAACTACACATAGCAGGTGCACGGCTGGAGGAAGTGGTTGAGCACTCAGGGAGTGCTCAAGAAGGGGAGGAGGAGCCACAAAGTGGCGAGCTAGATGAGCGAATGGACATCCAGGATGACCATGAGAACAAAATCGGCAAACTAGTCACTGATTACCAGTCGGAGCTCACGCCTTATCAATGGGATGACGATGACGATACAAGAACACAAAGCTCGTATTGAGTGGACGGAGTATGTCTGCTAGGAGGATCGTATGAAGAAAGGCGGCACATATATGCAGTGCAGAGACCAACTACCACAATCAGTGGTGGTTTAAGTAGAAACAATGACTTCTGCATCCACGTGGAACTCACAGACAGGACCATTGAGCCTGTCTATGATCATTGGTTCAGACCGTGAGATAAGACGCACCCCAAACAGGCGCGTATAGACAACCAAACAATCTCCAAGTATTGGGAGATTGGTGGAGTCAGGGCCCACTGTCTACTAGACAGCAGGTGTGAGGGAGTTATGCTCTCTCCAGATTTCAGACATGCTGTAGGCATTAAGATGTTCGAACTTGAACATCCAATTGGTCTACAGCTCGCATGTGTCGGCAAGTAAGTTGACCATCAACTACGGAATGCACACCAACATCCACTTTGGTGAGCATAATATTGAGGAATACTTCGATATAGTGAATGTAGACTATTACAATGCAATACTAGGAACACCAATCCAACATAAATTAGGGATATCCCTCGACTTTAGAGACGAGGGATGCATCCGTATGGGAAAGGATGTAATTCAGAACCATGCAAATGCTTGGGAAGAGCAGCTGGACTATAAAAACCCAGCTGAATGCAAGACTCAAATCGCAGAGTCTTAAGCCCAAACTGGTGAGCCACAAACCGTGACTCACAAGTGGCTCTTTGTTGCACATAGAGCCATTGATGAGCTTGCCAGATGGGAGGCAAGACAAGGGAAAATGGAAAGAAAACCAAAGAAACATTGACATTGGTCTACTTGACCAATGTACCAACAGGATTACCAAAGGATGTACTGGCACCAAGCAACCATTATTGACAGCGGATGACTTTCCCAAACTAAGGGAAAGATGGGAGCTAGAGTATGCAGACCTCTTTGGAGGTGTGCTGTTAGAACTTCCTCCTTGGAGGGAGATCAACCACAAAATCAAGTTCGTAGATCAAACCAAACAGTTTCATTATCGGTTACCGAAGTGCCCAGAAGCACTTCGAAATGAACTGATCGACAAAGTTGATCGGTATACCACCACTGGTTGGTGGGTATCAGTGTCTGTATGTTCTGCAGCGCCAGCACTATGCATTCTGAAGAAAAACAGAAAGCTCAGAACAAGGATAGACCTACGGCTACGCAATGACAACACGGTGAAGAACATTACCCCCTTCCCAGACCAGGATACGATCCAGCATGATGTAGCTTGTGCCGTGTATCGATCCAAGCTTGACATGTCCGCCGTGTATGAACAAATACATGTAGTCGAGGAGGGCATTGACAAGACAGCTTTCGTGACCATATTCAGTACATTCAAAAGCCAGGTTATGCAGATTGGTGACTGTAATGCGCCGTCTACATTAATGCACCGTCTACATTTCAATGTCTCATGACATTGATTTTTCATAACCAAATTGGTCGATCAGTCCACATAGACTTGGACAATATATTGATTTATTCAAGCTCTATAGAAGAGCACGAAAAACACCTTCGAAAGGTGTTTGATATTTTATGCAAGGCACATTTTTTCCTCAGTGGAAATCGATCCAAGATCGAGTTGTATTCACCTCGCATGGAATGCCTTGGTCACATAATAGATGACAAGGGCATACATGCCAATGTGGATAAAATAGAGAAGGTTCGAGGTTGGAGAAGACCTCGAACATTTAACGATGTCCAATGATTTCTGGGACTCATGCAGTATCTGGCACCATATATGCCAAATTTGACGGCATATACAACTCCCTTATCAGGAAGTGCATGCAACAATAGGATGTTTCGATGGACGCCCTTGATGGATAAGTGTTTTGAATCCATCAAAGCACTAGCATGTAAAGCTCCAATTTTGAAGCCTATAAATCATGCTAGTACAGAACCCATTTGGGTTGTGACCGACGGTTCCAAGTCTGGAGTCAGAGCAGTTTACAGACAAGGTCCGGACTGGACAACTTGTTGTCCAGCAGGATTTCTTTCAAAGAAATTCAGTCCAGCGCAACAGCGTTACAAAATGCATGAGCACGAGACGATTGCTATCCTTGAAGCACTTATGAAGTGGGAGGATAAGCTGCCAGGTCACCATTTTACACTGGTGACGGATAACAAAGGTCTCAAATACTTTGAGACACAACAGCATCTGTCAGACAGACATGTGTGCTGGTGGGAATGTCTCTCCAGATTCAACTATACCACAGTACATGGACCGGGGGTGGAGAACAAGGTAGCCGACTGTCTGTCGTGCTACTACAAGAATGACAAGCAGGGTGAAAGTCACCCAGCAGAAGAATATGTCAACACAGATGCATGGCTAGACCCAGAAGGAGAATCTCTCCCAATGGATAGATTCGTAGAAATATGAATGGCCACAGCATGACGGTCCCAACGATTACAAAATGCGACAGAGCAGCGTGTCATAGACAGGCAGCAGATGAAACAAGCAGGGGAAGAACCGTCCACACAGGTGGAAGGTAATGAGGAGGACAATGTACTAGTTACAGTGTCGGGTGCAGACTCAGAGAGTCTACGTTCACACGTAGAACATGAGTTTGACCGAAAATGAGCCATAGCCAATGGCTATGGAACAGATCCGATACTCAAGAAAGTATTGGCAACTCCTGAGGATCACCCTCGATTTGGGGTCAGAAACAGACTGGTTTGGACAAAGAACCAGTTCAATAAAGACGTAGTGAGTCTCCCCCAGGAAGTTTTTTCAAAGGGGAGGAGAATGGTCGAGATAATTATTGATCATGCACATAGAGTAGTTCGCCACTTTGGGCAATTCAAAACCAACAAGTACATCAGGCAATCATACTGGTGGTCGGGAATGGCAGCTGACATAGAGTCATTCTGTGGATCCTGTGCAGCCTGTCAGGCTGCAAAGAAGGACAATAGACAACCAGCAGGGTTATTGCATACCCTTCCAATACCTGATAGACCATGGCAGTGTATCGGAATGGACTTTGTTGGTCCATTGCCGGAATCAAAGGGTCACAACTATTTACTAGTCGCGATTGACAGACTCACATCTATGGTGCATTTAGTGCCTACAACAAGAGTGACTGTGTGACAAGTCATGTGGTTATACCTGAAAGAGATAGTACGCTTGCATGGAGTACCTGAGTCGATCATATCAGATCGCAACTCCAAATTCACCTCCATATTCTGGAGGGAATTGCAGCATACAATGGGCACAAAGCTGCTCATGTCCACAGCATTCCACCTGCAGACAGATGGAGTGACAGAACGAGCAAATCATTCTGTAGGGCAAATACTCCACACAGTAGTGCAGAGTGATCAGAGGATTGGGCCAAGAAATGCTCAATGGTAGAGTTTGCACTGAACAGCTCAGTCAGTGCGACCACAGGATACGCACCATTCAAATTGAACAGTGGATACTTGCCCCATATCCGACAGGTACTATCATTGGATACTACATTCAGAGGAGTATGGCAGTTCGCACAACAAGTGTTGTGGAACCTGATTGATGCTCACAATGCAATCATTGTGAGCCGAGTACAGCAGACAGATACTGCTAATATCAGATGCCGTCAAGGAATGACATATGAAGTTGGACAGCTAGTATATCTATCTACAAAGAACCTGTCCTTACCTAAAGGACGGGCGAAGAAGTTAGTGCCCAATTATATTGGGCTGTATCCAGTTATAGTGGACAATTCCATTTCTATTGTGAAACTTGAGTTACCTCCAGAGTTCATGGCTAGGAGGATACTACCAAAGTTTCATGCGAGTTTAATCAGACCGCATATACCCAATGACGACGAACGATTTCCTCATCATGACATAAATTATATGTACAATTTTGGGAAAGAGGATGAACCAGAATGGTTCGGAGATGAGATTCTGGCTCATTGCTGGACTAGTAACTCCAATCTGGAGTTACAAGTAAGGTGGACATTAGGAGATGTCACCTGGGAACCACTCTCTGCACGCAAAGAGTTAGAAGTGCTAGATGCTTATCTAGAGCTAAGGGGAGTTAGGAAGCTGCAAGAGCTTCCTAATCGTGCCTCATAGGCATGAGAATGATGACAGTTGAGTCCTTAATAAAAGGACTTGACACGAATACAGTTTGTGTCGGGGATTCGTGCGATGTGACGTTGTCATGTGAAATTATCGTTATGGGTGCACGTGCTTTGAATTTAAGCGACGATTTTATCGCCGCTTAAAGGCTCTTTGCCCTCCACTCCCACACTCGCACCAGTGCGAGTGTATCAGTGAGACTACCCATGAACGCTGGCGTGTCCCATATACCTCATTCAGCAGAGGCACTCCCTAGTGCCTCTGGACAATCTGCTATGCTCCAAAAGGAGCAAAGCTGGACGGTGCAAGGACGCCATCACAATCGTCTATTGTGAATCCTGCCAGGAGTGCAACGCGTACACGCAGCACTTGCTGCAAGCCACAAAACTGCAGCTTATTGACCCTCGAATGTGTGAAATTGAACATGCATTAAAAGTGGCCTGGCCACCATTACTCACTGAAATGGCCTGTCCTTTTATTAAGGACACAGTAGCCTCCTACAAGGAGGACGTACGCGAGCTCAATTCAGAGCTCGACATGCTTCGCGCTGCCCTCGATAAGGAGAGGCAGATTAATCACGAAATGGCAGATAAAATATCTGCCATGAAGTCAACACCATCAGCGCCAACTGTAATCAATCTGACATCGCTGCCAGATTTGATGACAGACTCAGTGAGTCCGTCTATGCCAACTACCAGTGCTTCACCGGTAGGACCCACTCGATCTGGTCGCAAGACCGCCTCTAAACAGAGAACGCTGGTGGTGCCCTACCCAGCATTGCTGCACGCTTGTATTGCTCCTGCCATTGGCGACCCGCCTGCAGTGCAGACGGGATTCTTACCCCACCCTTTGGGCAAAGCACCGCATCCCATGGTGGTGCAAACAAGTTGTTGACCCACAGAGTGGTTCGACACCTGCCAGCTCAACAATCCAAAATTTTTTGAGCAGCTTACGCTTGTGCGTGCGACATTTGCCATGTCACACAGCACCACGCAGCACACCATCATCAAGCGTGCTGACCGCAAGCAGCAATTAGTGACTTGAACGCCAGTGTTCGAGATTGCGCATGACATGCCTCCCAATCTCAGGGATGTGTTGCGCATGATAGAGTACTCCCCTGAGAGAGTATCACCCGCCATCCGTGGGAATGGTGACAACACCCTCAGTCTAGAGGATGTTGATGTATGGGTATGGCTTAAGTTAATTAAGCCAAAGAAAGACAGTCTGGTCTTTCTACAAAAGTTAACAGATCTGTTTACAGTCCATGGCCAGTGGGCCGATCTTGCTGGTTCAATCTGACGGCAAGACCTCCCAACACTGTTGTCCACCAGCGTCGAGAAGGTGTTCGAATGGAAACACCCTCACGAGAGTACGTCTCTTGATAAGCTAGCCCAATGGCTAGGCACCTACGCAGGTGTAGATCCTGGTAGGGCTCTCATCAATATTGAGCCCTACTTTGTGCGTAAGCAGAGAAAAATCTGCTATAACAAGACCACACAGAGGGTCCTCAATGCCCGCAAAGGCTGGACATTTACCGGCCTTCACATACTCATGCCCCCTTATCCCCCAGGCTTTTGGGGACAACCATCTACATCAGACAACAATTCGTCACTCGACAGACATGGTGGAGGGCCTCCTCGCTTGAAGGCACGTACAGACGTGCCAACAACGGAACCTTCTGCCTTGTCTGCTCCCTGGCCTGCACCCGCTATTACAGCGGATGACACCTCCATGGAAGTCGATCCATCCGACTCCATTTACTATGACAACACCATTGAAGTAGCCACACAGTCATCATTGACTGCGCCTGCACCCATATATGTTGATCCCCCATCAGCGTAAAATCTCCCAAACCTTCCTGAGGTTTGGTCTGTGGGGAGGATGTAAGAATGTAGATTCTTACAGTAGTATATATGCTACTAATTAGGGTATATAAGTCACCAGAGTGGCTTATGGGTTGTATTATATAAGCTGCCCACTAGGGGCGCCTGTAGGTAGTGGACAACTATACAGTTGTCCACAAGTAATTAGATAAGCAATCAGAACTTACTTGTAACCACACAACTCGCAGACACCAATACACATATTGGCACAGTCTGTTTAGTGTGAACACTAAGATTCTTACACTCAATGACAATGATTTCCCATGAGTCCATTGCTAGGTGTTTGCTGAGGAGCAGCAGGAAGCAAGTGGATGAGGAGTCAATGTAATGGGACTTAGGGTAAACAGAGAACCAATAGGGGGATGATATGGACTTTCTGAGAAAGTTTATATCAGGTTCTTGAATGGTAATTATGTTGGTAAAATCAGGGGTTACAGAGGAAATGGTCTTGCTTTGGGCAACATTGGATTTGTTAAAGTTTTGCTGTCAAATTTGCAGCTTCTCAAATGCAGGGAGGGGTAGAAAACTCATTTGGAGCCAGAATGGCTGGAAGCAGAGGGATGCAGGACATTTGTTGAGCTAGCAGAGTTTGTTCTTGATCTTACAAAACCCTCTATAGCAGATTGTCGGTTCAGGGGCCATTGAGGAAGGCCATTTCACAGTGAGCCATCCATTGTCAAGGGAGGAAGATGGTTTGTTGTTCGATGGATGAGAGGGTGCAAGTAGGAGAGGTCATAGGGGGGCCTTTGATTTTTCTGAAGATTGGTGAGGGGAGATGTCATGTGCATCAGACTGGGAAGCGAGAGATAGAGGAGAGGGGATAGGCAGTGGAGAGTGGGGTTGCAGAGGATAGACAGCTGGAGGGTTGGCATAGGAGGACATGACTGGGGGTTGTGGTATGTGAGCAGAGACATTGCCCATTTGTTCCCAGGTCCAAGGGTCATTGGTGAGGAAGTACTTATAGCAGTTTTATGGATCACTCACTTCCATTTGCTGGCATTGTTCTATGAATTTAAGGGATAGTCTGCTCCATGAGGCATAGTTGTTTAAAGTACAATCTGCACAAAAAGGTTTACCTTCATCCTGTGTAGTGCATTGCGATGTATGGTGTCCTCTGCATGAGCCACATGTTTCATTTCCAGTGCAGGAGGTGGCTAGATGTCAAGGGTTCAGCTCTTGGCATTTTAGACAGCAGTGGGTTCTCACTTCATGAGTTGAATGTTTCATTTGCAGCCAGCTATGGTTAGGCCATCCCGGATGGCTGTGTTGGCAGCTCTGATAGAGGAGAGTTTGGAAATGAGGTGTGCAGACTTTTGTCCTTCTGAATGTTGTTCTACTGGTTTGATTCACTTTGTTCCCAGAAGAATTCCTTCTACTAAACCCGATGACAAGCATGATACTCGACAGTGCCTACTACACTACAAAAGATGCTCACTGCACATGCGCCTATCATCATCAGCTTCCCCCTTGCTCCCGATAAGCTTCCTTTGGATGATTTAGACAATTCTTCTGACGATGATAGTTGACTGGGGACAGTCAAATTTTAAGAGATGGGTGGATGACAGGCATGATACTCGACAGTGCCTACTACACTACAAAAGACGCTCACTGCACA
>MU134553.1:16152-39689 GCA_015039355.1 Ramaria rubella
AAACAATCTTCAGGTATTGGGAGATTGGTGGAGTTAGAGCCCACTGTCTATTAGACAGCAGGTGTGAGGGAGTTATGCTCTCTCCAGACTTCTTACGTGCAGTAGGCATCAAGATGTTTGAACTCGAATGTCCTATTGGCCTACAGCTAGTGTGTGTTGGCAGTAAGTCGACCATCAACTATGGAATGCACACCAACATTCAGTTTGGTGAGCATAATATTGAGGAATACCTTTGATATAAACAAACATAGATTACTATGACACCATACTGGGAACACTGTTCCTGTGTAAGCTGGAAATATCCCTCGACTTTAGAGGCAAGGGATGCATCCATGTTGGAAAGGAAGTAATTCCAAACCATGTGAATGCTTGGGAAGTGCAGCCAGACAACCAGAATCCAGCTGAATGTAGGACTCAAATAGCGAGTCTTAAACCAAAGCTTGTGAGCCACACTCCATGACTCGCAAATGGCTCCTCTTTACAAGTAGAGCTGTCGACGAGCTCACCAGACAGGAGGTGAGACAAGGAAAAATGAAGAGAAAAGGCACAACACATTGACGTTGGTCTACCCAACCAATGTACCAACAGAAGTACTGGCACTAATCAACTATTATTAACGGCTGATGACTTTACCAAACTCAGGGAAAGATGGGAGCTAGAGTTCGCAGATCTCTTTGGAGGTGTGCTGTTGGAACTTCCTCCATGGAGGGAGATTAACCATGAAATTAAGTTCATGGATGAAACTAAATAGTTTCATTATCAATTAACGAAGTGTCCTGAGGCACTTTGAAATGAACTGATCAACAAAGTCGATCAGTATACTACGCTGGTTGGTGGGTATCACCATCAGTGCATTCTGCAGCACCAGCGCTATGCATTCCAAAGAAAAATGGAAAGCTCAGAATGGTGATAGACCTACATCTTCGCAATGACAATACAGTGAAGGGCATGATGCCCTTCCCAGACCAGGACACTATCCAGCACAATGTAGCTCGTGACACGTACCAGTCAAAACTTGACATGTCTGATGTGTATGAACAAATACACATAGTCAAGGAGGATGTCAATAAAACGGCCTTCTCAATGATATATGGCACATTCAAGAGCTGGGTTATGCAGATTGGCGATTGCAACACGCCATCCACATTTCAACATCTCATGACATTGATCTTCTGTAACCAAATCAGCCAGTCAGTCCACATATACTTGGACGACATATTTATATATTCGAGCTCTATCAAAGAGCACGAGAAACACCTTTGAAAGGTGTTTGAGATACTACATGAGGCATATCTGTTCCTCAGTAGAACTAGTGAGCTGCGGGCTGGTGCATGTGCACAGCAATTGACAATTCCCTTGATTTAACTTACACCAGGTCATAATTATTTTATATTATTGTTTTACTGAGAACCAGTGCCATGTTATATTTATTTATTACTACTATATACTGCAATACAAGCCTTTCTGAAGTCTAAAAAACCTAATTCTTCTGGACTGATTTTGCCTGTCATCTTACATTGTCCATCAAACTTCATACCATCATGGGTCCATATATTACCAGTCTTATCAATGATTCATGAAGTAAAATGATATCCTCCATGATATATTATCCCACGTAGACTCATTTTATGTTTGGTGTTGTCAGTAGTTATTAATTCAATACAATTTTCTATATTAATCTTACCTTGAAATTGAGCAAATAAAGCATATCTTAGGTTATCTGTAAGTGACCAAACATTGGACTCTTTGTAAATCTTTTTTAATTTTAACGCAGTTTGGCAGTAAACATCTTGTACCATTTGATTTTGGTCTTGAATGTGATAAGTTACTTGACAGGTTGTGCATACCCAAGTTGTTTGGGCCAGGCCCTGTAGTTGAGTAAATAGCATCTCACACACAGCACAAATTTCTGCTCCTATCTGACCTTGTGGAGATAAATTTTCATGATTTTGATGGAGACATAAGCGTAATTCATTGCAGACATCTTCAAGTGTATTTATCTCATTGTCAATATTAGTAAAACCTTGTAAAATTTGGTTTAAATAGGGGGTACTCATTAAATGACTATGAAAGTCCACCTTATGGTCTTTCCACATGTTATGAAGTATGACTATTATAGAATCATAAGGGCAAGACCACCAGATACTATCCCATTTCACACCTGACAATTCATTATTCATGATGATATTGCAACTGTTTTCTGAATGGCACAATTTTTTCTTTTTGGAAGTGACATTTGAGTCTTTGCGAGCTCTGTATTCTTACACTTTTTTACTGGAAGAAACTTCATTTAGTATCAATGGTGAGATTTTGTGATTAAGTCTTCCATTATCATTGCTTAGCATAGTTAATTATTGAGATCCTTTTGCAGTTACATAGTTTTGTTCATTTAATCGTATTCATTTAGCAGATTTGCCCTCCACTGAGTTTTCTTCTAATGTAATATTTGAGGCCTTCTTCAATTTGTTGTCTATTATTGTCCATGTTTCATCTTCTAATTTTTCCAATAAGTGAAGAGGGTCATCCTTGTTCCATCTCAAAGCCCTGTGTACATTTGATGGAACATGTTCCATGCCTTTCCATAATTAATATTCTCTAATAATGGTATTTCTTCAGTCCCCTTCTACATGGGGGTCAAGTTTTCCTTGGTGGTTGAGTGCCGTCACATCATCTAAAATTTCTAACTCCCTGAACTCCTGTCATAACCATCCAGATGTACCTTTGGTTATCTTGTGTTCATCAAAACCTTGAAATATAACTGTTCCATCTATATTGGAGCTGCGAGAGAGTGCTGTGTAATAAGCCATATGATTTCTGCAACTTCTAAGGTCTACGACATTATTAGGCCTTGTGTGACCTTGGGAACCATAGTCAGTCATGGCAAAATTAGGAACAATTTTTACCTGTTCTCGTACAATAGTCATCTCATGATTATTTGGCATTTGGCATTTTATTCTATCTGAGGTTCTTGTAATAGGCACAATATTCTCTGGTAATCCATCCAACTGAATTGACATAGCCAGTTGTTGAAGTTTAATGAACACTGCATCTAATATTGGTTTTTCTGGTGTTAAGTAGGAGCATTTCCAACCCACAATTGTTGCTTCTGCGCCATTAGTAACACAGCATTCTGTTGCTATGTTATGCTTGATCATGACTGGCATGCCCCGGCATAATGGTAGTGATCCAGCCCGATGTTGGGTTGCAGCATGTGGTAGAGACCAAAGCCAATTTTGTAATTTTGGATCTATTAGATTGGATTTTCAGAATGGATCATCTTTGTCTGAGGGTTTCTTTCTTCTCTGTTGTCTTTCATCAGTATTTTCTCCTGGCCAATGGTCTAAAGAGAAGAAATTAATCAGAGGTTGATTATTTTCTTTGGCAAATCTACATCTCCCTAGAGTGTTAAGGTGATCCCTGTGTGAATTGAGACCTACAATAACTGGCATGTTTCTGAACCTTTTCTGCACAAGTTTAATGTGATTTGAACCCCATCTAGATATCCTAGACTGCAGCAACTTTATATCAGCGCCTGTGCATTTTCCATAATGCATATTTTCTAATGCTCGTCTCAATGCAGCATCCCCTTTGCTCTGTGATCTTTGTCTCATGTTTTCTCTTAGTATAACTACTGTAACAAATTGATGCCAGAGTGCTTTACCTAAAGCATTTTCCTGTTGCCAATTTGTGTCTCCAATTTGACGTTTGGTGCCAACATCTCCACTGTATAAGGCAGGTTCTTTGGTAGGAGGTGGTAGCTGTGCAAAATCTCCAGCCACAATAACATTCACCCCTCCAAATGGTTCTTCTTCCTGTCCCATTGTTAGATCCCAGATCCGACTTGTGTTATTCTGATGTTTCACATATTCCGATAAGCCCTTTTCTGCTTATTTCTGACATGTCCCCATTTATCATTCTTAGTCACAATTCTCTTTCGATGTTATCCCCGTACATCTTATCTTGATTTCCATATTCACTCTGACTTTGGAACTCCGTATCACGCACCCTTGTCTTCCGTTCCCAATTTCAGAATCCCACATATCTTAAATATGTTTTCTCTTGATCAGGCTTCTTTAGCTTGTAAATCGTATCATATCACTACCTTTCGTATCACCATCTCTCATATCACCTTCTATCTCTTATATTGTATATCTTATATCCTTTCCACACATCTTGCATCCTTCATATCTCATTACCTCAACTTGTTATTCCAATATAACTCGTAACATCCTGATATATCCCGCCCATCCTCTATTATTCCGATCATTCCGACCCTACCTCATCCGACATTCCAAACCCTTCTTGATTATACTCGCTTTCCAGTAAAGCTAACCCTTACTCGATATTGATTTATCATTACCCCTATTCCCTCTGCATTGACTATTCCATTCCCGAATATCCAAAGCCCCCGCTCATCTCCAATAAGTCTCAACGCATCATTGGCACTGACCTTCTGAATTAAGGCTGTCCAATTAAGATTATATTAAAAAATCTGTCATAATTTATGATAATTGTAGTGGTTATAGGCCCCCAGAGGGATATATTTATTTAATCATACCCTTATCATATTTTATTACAATAATATGACAATTGTATTTAATTGTATTTAATTCTTATGACTGGATGATTACTCCTTCCAGGTATTCTAACCCCTCCCTGAAACCTTTCTTAAGGTGTTCCTTCACAACAATGGTCTTGGACACTGTGAGCCCCCATTGATTATCATGTATTGGATATGGTTGCCTTGCTACCAGAGCAAAGTCATGTGAATCCATGTCTGATTGGGCCATCATCATTGTCATAACTGAAGTCATTGAAGTATCTTTCAATTGGACCATCTTTAGTACCTTCTTGGAGTGTGCTTGGAAGAGATAAGAGATTTGTCTTGAGAGTGGTCATAACTTTCATCCAATTTTTCCCACTGTCCCAGAGCCAGGGACTTGTGGGCATGGAGGTGAATCCACAAATTTGAGCCTCTATACATATGTATTGTAACTAGTGTTGTGTGGATTGGTTGGCAGTGTGGAAAGAATTCTGACTGACCACACCTTTGACTGACGACAATGATATATATTCATAGCTGGGCAACCCAGACTTAGTCACTTAACCGGTCACCTGACCATCAGCAAGGATTACAATTAATTACACCCCTCTTAATTTAATTTAATTGTAAGATAATATAATGTATTAGACTGTATTTTCCAGCAGTTCAATTATAGCTCTGGCATAATATAATGTATTTAATTGATTATAATTTGAATTTAATATTATATAACCTTAATAGTGGACAGCCCTATTCCGAATAGATCCAACCAATCGGAACCCTGATAACACTTTCTGGTCTTCAGTCTGAAATACCAGGGCACTAGAAATCCAAGAGAGCGCAACCCATAAGTTGAAGCCAACACCCATGTAGATCAGTCTTCGGATCTCCGACTTCTGAGTCATCCAGTATTCCACGCATTTCCTAATATTGCGACTCCCGATCTCGGTCAAGGAGAGTTCCAACCAAATCCGACCCCAACGTCGAATCCCGGCAAATCCTAACATCCCAACGTCGAATCCAGCACGCATCCCTAACAGTATTTACAAGCTGACACTCTTGATGTCTATAATGTCTTCTGACACCCGAATTCAAACACTCAATTTTGACGACACTGACACATCTACTGAGAATGTTGTCAACCCATCGAACGTTCACGAGTACCCCAGTTTTTTCAACAAGTGCCTCACAAACAAAGACTTCAAACCCAACGCAATCCCGAGCAGCATTGACAATGCGACTTCCAACCATCCTTGTGATGACTCACAGTACACGGCAGCAATTTCCAACCAAACCCTGACTTTGCCGACACCAAAACTTTCCGACATCCTCAGACAAGACCGCAAGTTAATACTACAGGAGAGAAAACGACACATTGATCAAAAGTTATGCCTCTACTGTGGAAGACCTGGTCATAAGGTGAAAGAATGCCCAAGGTCATCATCCTTTGCCAGGAAAGCAAAATCCCGAACCACAACTGTCACGCTAAGTGATTCTGACATCACAGTCCCTTTAGAGGACCTTGCGAATCCCCAAAACTGACAGCTCAAAGACTCTTGAGCACAAATCCGCGCTCATATCTCATTTGTGCCTTACCGAGAACATCACAGACGCTTTCCAAAAACACCCTTTGTACTTCCAACAATTCCGCCAAAACTCCAAAAATCACCCTTCCAAACAGTTTCAACCAATCATTACGTCTTAAATGCCATCCCTTCGGATTCCCGCTTTCCACCAGTCTCCATCCTTCCGTCACCAACGACATTATGTTGTAACACCTAGTAGGTGATTCACGCCAATCACATCCTCCCGTCGAGTGAAAAATCTGGTCGCTATTACATTGTGTATAATGACACTTGTGTCCAATTGTTCCAATGTGCTGGGAATGCCACTAACCCACCCACTACAATCTGTTGATTGACAGGGTATTGGGTAGTACCCAGTTCCACACTCCTCAACAAGAAGATTCAATTCTATGATATGTCTTCAGGAAACCTGCAATTTACGTTTTTCCGAATCTCTGAAAATCCGACTTCGCTGCGACATCCCCCAACCCACCATAACATCCAACGACAATGCTTGATGAAACTTCAACTCGCAACGATGATGTGGAAACTTTGGCACATTTCCGATAGGAAAATCCATTACATTGATTCTTCCAATTCCCAACAAGCAATCATCAACATTCCGCCACATACTCCGACAAGATCACATCCATCAGAGGGAGAGAATCTCACTCTTGGGAAATCATTTTCCTTACATCTAGTTATGCCAGAAACACCTCGAGAACATGTTAACAAGACTCTGGCTATAGGATTTCATCCGATATATTCCACACAGTACGTCTGTACTTCCTTGAGAACACCTCAGGATGATCTCCAAGTCCAAACACTGAATCCTCCTCAAAGGCATCCTTCTACTTCCAAGATTTAGTTTTCCAACCTCCGACTTCCAGACTTCCAAATCCGACTATTCAAGATACAATGCGACTCTGACTCTAAGTCTAGTCATCAATACCGATTTCCACATTATGGGACAATAACCGACAAACCGCCTTCGGAATCAATAATGATCTCCCTTGAAAGGCGCTGTTAAAAACCTCGTATCCATGAATGCACCATCCGTACATCCTCTGACTCACGTTTCCGATTCCGACCCTTCAACCATTAGGACAATATTCCAGGCTGAATATCAAGTACCTTACCAATGTTTCCGAAAACAACCCACAACTCCACCAAAACATGGCAATTCCTATCTTTTCCTACACCCTTTTCTTCCCTACATGTCTACCTTAAAGGGGGAGTAGCCACTATATTGACAACTTATCCATTCCAATCCCCCACTCCGACTCCAATCTTTTTCCGACAATTTCCAACGCAACACTTCAATTCCTCACTCCTAGTAAGCTTCATTTTACATCCCACAATTCCGAAACTCCTTCGACATCTATGACCATTCACACCCCGATATTCCAACCCTCTCAATCTCTTCATGATTCCTCACATGTCCAATCCCGATCCCGAGTCAATCCCAACATTTGTCTGGTTCCAACTTATCCTGATTTCTCCGACACACTTGAACTTCAAACATCCTTGATGCACTGTTTCTTGTCTTTGCGAGTTTTCCATTTGTCCGATCATTCCCGTTGGTCGGATCATTTCCATTTTCCGAGCTTTCTGTTTTTTCCAATCATTGCATTTTTCCAATCTTAAAACAACTTCATTGTTTAAAAACTTTCTACATTACTTCACCGAAAATTCTTCTGATTTATTTATATTACTTTTTCCCCTTCCGACTCCTATTCACTGCATCGTTTCCTCTTCCGGCCCATTGACCTCCGGGTCAAGCCCTGCCGTTTTCCCCAATTCCTCTTCCACTTGTTTCTCCGAATCCACTTCTCCCAGATTCACCGCCTCCTGGCCAATTTCCACCTCCGGTTCCTGGCTGACTCCTGCCTCTGGTTGCTGGCCGACTTCCGCCTCCGGTTGCTGGCTGACTGCCACCTCCGGTTTCTGGCCGATTTCCGCCTCCTCCAGAACCTCCTTTTCCAGTATCTCCGGGACGACATTGACATCCATTCCGACCTCATCCACTTCCCTCGCCTTCCCTTTCCCCTTATCCGATGCCTTCTCCGTTTCTGGTTGTGGCCCGATGTTTACCCCCTCATCCTCCAACCCGGCTTCTGACCCCAACTCTGGTTGCGGCACCGATGCTCCGTGGTATGTCTCCCACTGCTTCTTCTGGAATTTGAACTCAATTTCCGCGATCCTATGCGACTTCTTCAACAATTCATTAAAGGTCGCCATCCCCTCCACATTGTAGTGGAGCCACTTCGTGAGGGAATGGATTGTCTTTCGGAGCCCACGGACTTCTGCCACAAGCCCCACATCCTCCACCTCGTCCTCTGTGTCATCCTCCGTCACCTGCTCCTTTCCTTTACCTTTCCCTGACGACGCCACCCCTTCCCGATCCATGACTGCTTCCACCCGACGTTTTTTCATCAACGGTCCTGGTCCAGCCTCCGCGTTCTCTGCCCAAACCCGCCTGGACACCAGTAATGACGACTTCCCTGCCACCTCCACCACAAAATCCGCATCGCCTGGTCTTGTGTACTTCTTCTGGTCATTTTGACAGTGGATGCACACCTGCTTCCGCGATTTTCCGGTTTTCCACTCCTCATCGATACACTCCAACCCCCGCGTCTGACAGAGCATGCACCTATCATCAAATTCATTGGCCTCTGACCAGATGTCTTTGAGACGCCGTTTGCAGCCTCCGATGAATTCCAAACTGCTTTTCAGATTCCAGTCGACCTTCTCTGGCTAGTCTGATCTTCTGTCAATCCATCAATCAGCAGACAAAAAATTCCGACTTACCGAAAAAATGTTGAGTCAGGCCTCCTCCCGCACCACCCGTGTTGACTCAGCTTTCTGCCAATCTGCCTCCTCCTTCCACTTCCTCCGATCCGCCTCTTCCTTCTCCTTCGCCTTCCGATCCCGTTCTTCCTGCTCCTTCCGCTCCCGTTTCTCCTTCTCCTTCCGCCCCTGCTCCCGCTGTTCCGCCGCCTCCCTCTCCTGCTTCCCCCGCTTCGCCTTTGCTCTTTTCCGCATCTTGGCCTCTAATTCCACCCTTCTCCACTCGTACTCCCTCACTTCGGCGGCGAGCTCTTTGCTGGAGCTGATTTCAATGACGGAGCGGGTGGGCGACGACAACTTAGAACACGATGGCATTTTTTTTCCTTGGGTGGTGGTGGTAGGGGATCAAAAAGTGATTTGCACTTTCACAAAGCATTTCTCCTATATATATGTCCAATCCAAGATCTCAGCCTATACGGATAGCCGACACCCAAAACTTCCCATGGTATTCAATAGCGTAATCAGCCTCGAGGGCTCGGCCGTAAAGGGAGATACTGTTAGATCCCAGATCTGACTCGTGTTATTCCGACGTTTCACATATTCCAATGAGCCCTTTTCCACTTATTTCCAACATGTCCCATTTATCATTCTTAGTCACGATTCTCTTTCGATGTTATCCCCATACGTCTTATCTTGATTTCCGTATTCGCTCCGACTTTGGAACTCCGTATCACGCACCCCTATCTTCCATTCCCAATTTCGGAATCCCGCATATCTTAAATATGTTTTCTCTTGATCAGGCTTCTTTAGCTTGTAAATCATATCATATCACTACCTTTTGTATTACCATCTCTCGTATCACCTTCTATCTCTTATATCGTATATCTTATATCCTTTTCACACATCTTGCATCCTTCATATCTCATTACCTCAACTTGTTATTCCAATATAACTCATAACATCCTGATATATCCTGCCCATCCTCTATTATTCCAATCATTCCAATCATTCTGATCATTCCGATTATTCCAACCCTACCTCATCCGACATTCCAAACCCTTCTTGATTATACTCGCTTTCCAGTAAAGCTAACCCTTACTCGATATTGATTTATCGTTACCCCTATTCCATCTGCATTGACTATTCCATTCCTGAATATCCGAAGCCCCCGCTCATCTCCAATAAGTCTCAACGCATCATTGGCACTGACCTTCCGAATAGACCCCACCAATCGGAACCCCAATAACATTTTCCAGTCTTCAGTCCGAAATACCAGGGCACTAGAAATCCAAGAGGGCGCAACCCATAAGTTGAAGCCAATGCCCGTGTAGATCAGTCTTTGGATCTCTGACTTCTGAGTCATCCAGTATTCCATGCATTTCCGAATATTGCGACTACCAATCTCGGTCAAGGAGAGTTCTGACCAAATCCAACCCCAACGTCAAATCCCAGCAAATCCTAACATCCCGACGTCGAATCCGGCACACATCCCTAACACCCATGACCATAGCTAGACGTTTACTGATGTGATATAAACTTTGGCAGCCCACCATTGATATTTCATCCATAAACAAGTATGCTCTTTCTTGAGCTGGCCTTAAGTGAAATTGCTTAACCATGGAATCAATGTGTAGTTTGTCATGTAGTGTTGCATCAGTACAGTCCATTGCTAGGCAGCTTTTATCAATCAACCGCACATCATTAGGTTTGAAATTATGTTTTCTTGGTAAGGAATTTGACTTTGAATTGTTACATAAAGGAAGGTTGAGAAACTGCATTGTTTAATTTTTCAGCCAGTCGTACCTCCTTGGCTTCCTCTAACAATACTGTCCATTCTGAGGTTGATTTTTCCTCACTGCTTTGCATAGGCAACACAGCATCAGTTTCAGGTTTTCCATCGATACATTCGTCTAGTCATCCAGCAGTGTTAGCAGTAGTTTCTATATCTCGCATTTGTTGCTTTACCTTTCTGGCTTTACTACCCATTGGCTCCAATGATTTTGTATCCTTATTGTATGCTATTTGATCAAACAACATACCTTGTTCTTGAAGTTCTTGAAGATCATCCAAATCATCTTCATTGTCATGATTCTTGAAAAATGGGTGTGCACCAATTAATCCATTCCTCATACGTGCAGTATAATCATCCCTGGCATCATTGCACTCATATCACACTTGAAAGTTTTTTTTTTTTCATTTGTTTTATATATTTTGAGTCAAAGGAATAGCACTCGAAAGCCTGCTCCCAGTTTTGGACATCTGTTTTTAAATCACGTCCACTATGCCATGGTTGAAACATTGTAAGCATTGTTGCACAGTAATATTCAAAATTACCTTTATCTAATCTGGGTAATAGGCCTCCAAGTATATTTGGAATTTTGGCTGAACAACTAGGAGATAAATTCACTTTGTGTGTTTTTCTTTGAGGGTGACCATCTAAAAATAGAAGGTCATCAATTTCAGATGTCTCAGATTGTTTGCCCTTACATGTAATTTTTGAAGGCTTCTCAATGACATCTTCAATATCAATATCATTGTCTGATGGCATAAAATCATCTTCATAGGGATCACCTTCCATGTCTTCATTCGACTCACAAGTGACATTTTCAGGTTGGAGTCCCTTTCACCTTTGTAATGAGGCTAATCCAATCATATAGGCATAAATGCTGAAATGCTGGTGGTCACATAGTATAATCCATTACTTTGGTCATAGCAACATAGCATTGACCTCTTTTCAGTAACACCACCTTCTCGGCTGGTTTCACATTTATGGGCGTTACATTAGTTGAGTCCTGCTGTAAAAAACCTCAAGAATTGAGAACTTCTTTCATGTATGGTTTCCAATATAATGGTTGGAATTCATGACTGGCATAATGATCAGATTGTCCTAAAAGATATGCCGCTGCCATTGGGCCACCTATCTGCATTTTTGTAGTAAGCGAGTTAACAATTTTTGTCATGAGCTTATGTGCATTTTGATGATGGTCACGATCACCTCCAATTAGCTCCGCATTTTTATCAAACACATCTTTGATTGACTGGAATACGCTGTACGTCTTGACTGGGGATTTAGACACATAGTCAGTCATATAAGCTATCACCGCTTTGACTGCCGTTCCTGAGAGCAAACTTGTAACATCAGTATTACATCTCAGGATATAAGTAAGAGTACTATTCCAAGTATTAAGCCAAGCTTCACCATGTCTCATATTCAGATAACTAGTTTCAGTATCAACCTCAGTCTCTTTAAATAAAGGATGTGGGAATATGGACTTACATTTCTGCCATTTATTCTTTTTACATCTATTCCAAGAACAGAAATGACAATTGGTTTGAAATATTAAATTGGTGACAGTTCTTTTAAATTTTAACCACCAATTATTCATATTCAAACAAGAGGGACATTTATCCTTCAGGTGTTTCTTGCAGGGCAGTGGTGGAGAAGTTGGTAAACATTCTGTGGGGTTCTGGTAACTTGGCACTCTGCTGTCTATATCAATTTGTTGTCTAATGTCTTCTTCCATCTAAAAAATGACCTTGATGCGTATTTTCCAAATATTCAACCAAATCCTTCTGAAAGTTTGACGAAGGGTCCATGATATTGTCTCTAATTTCTTGTGGAGAGAGGCTATTTTCTATCCAGAGCAGTAGATGCAAGTGTAAGGTGAGATGCCCTTGTTGTTCCACCATTCCATAATAGCTAGACGTTGTTCCCCATAGTCCAGGTTTTGTCTCACCTACTCTTAAAATATGTTTTGGAAACACAGACACCATAAAATGGAAGAATCATGCACTAGCCACTTGATTATTGGATAGTTGTCGTCGCCACGTGTTGTCATCCATTATTGTTGGATGAAAGGTTTCATTATGTCCTGCCATATGTAATAGGATGCCTCTCATCTGCAGGTGCAAAAGTAATATACCATGTAGGCGCCGCACCTTTGGAATATACCATTGACCATAGTTTGTTGTTCATAAATTTTCTAGTAGTGCCAGAGCCTTCGACTTTAGATGCCACATGATCCAAATCCTTTATAATCTGAAAGCAGGCCTTTTCCTCGTCAGTTTGTGGTTTCACACAGTCCCCTCTGATCATTTGATCTGTTATATCAACCAATACAGATTTGTTCAAAGACATAAGTCGTTTGGAAATCTGGTCAAAGTTATGCTTCTCAGCCATTAAAAACCTCCTGTGGTTGATTCTTTGATTTGTTCATGATTAAATGCTATGAGAGGGAAGCTGGGATCTTCTTGAAAATGTTTGTCATGGTAAAGCAAGAGATGTTTTTTCTGAGTTTTATCTGGAATGGTATTTGCACCTCTTTCATTGTGTAACCCCCCCAATCCATATGGAAATAACCATGGAAAAACCTGTGGGTATAATTGAGGGTTATCATAAATGCTAGATGGAGTTTCTGCATGGCTAATGGCTAAGGCTTTTCCACCTCATTCCATGTGAGCCAATGCCTGTGCAATCATTTTTTTTCGATCATTGAGAGGATAATTTTCTTCTATGAGACCATGCACAACAAAACAATCACCTTCAGACATGCCAGCTTCCTCTTCCATATCATCTGCACCAGTGGTTTCAGGGTCTTTGTTTGTAGTTGATTGATGATATTCAATTACAAAAGGCTGTTGACCATCTGGATATGAGTCAATATTGTCAGTTGATATTTCCACATCCTCATAATCTACGTGATTGAATTTTAACCATTCCAGAGCTGCAGTTCTCTTAGAGTGTCTTACTAACAGGGGAGTATGTTTCATCAGCTCCTCTGTAGGTCTTGCGGGACCTGTATATACAAATGCTGGACCCTGGTCCATCTCACTTCTATGTGGTGGTAGAATTTTGTTCATTGTGGGGTTAAGAAACAGTATTGCATTTGCTGTCAACTTGTGCATTCCCGATGAGACTCTAGTAACACAATAGTTAGAACGTACACAAGCTATGAGTAATTCTTCAGCAAAGCTCAAGTTTTGCAGTTGTGGGGGTATTTTGCCTATCCAATTTCCATTCACTAAGGCCAATAATGTAATAATACGTTTGGTTAATCTTTGATTACAACTTGGACAAATATGCTCACAGTTCTCAGTGATGACAGGTCCTGGAATTGTCTCAATTGGATCACTTGGACTGAACCGTTCCTTTCTTGTCACATCTCGTTCTGAAATTAACATATTCCAATCAAATTTTGCGTCCTTTTTTTTCATGGCTGAGGACTTTGGGGTAAGTATCCCACTCACTGCACATCCCACTTCTTCAAATTCCCAAGGATTCATAGCTTCACAGGCCTGATGGATGATTTCTGCTGCTGCGATATCTGAAGGATTATTAGGCCTGGGAGGAAAAGATGCTCTGGCATCGCTGGTACTTGTCTTGAAATTTTTGTAAGCTCTATCCACAACCTTTTTTTGGTATTGAATATCTTGTATAGGACCATCTTCTGAACCTCCCATTTCTGGTATATGTCCTACTGGCGTGAACATGGATGTGTATGATCCACATGCCAAGCACTCACTTTTGTCATGATCATACATCATCGATCTCATCTCCACTACCTTAAGTTTTTTCGTTTGCGAATGCTTACAAGATCCAATCTTGTGAATCAACATGATAGAAGAAAGATACATGATAGAAGAAAGACACATGATAGAAGAAAGACACATGATAGAAGAAAGACAAATTCCGTAAATGGAACATCTACGGATATCAATTGTTTATCTTTTTTGCACATATTAAGAGCCATTCCACAGGATATATAGTCAATATATTTATACTTGATGCTCATATTGATTTTTTGGGTTTGAGGAAATGGAAACCTTGCTAGATCATTGGCGGAAAATATTTTTAAACTCCCTTTGGATGTACCTAGATGATTCACCACCGCAATAGGTACACCCTCTCCGACTAGTGAAACTCCCATATTGTTAAGGTGCGTATACTGCTTATTGCAAGGCTTATTCAAGCAACATGTTTGCTCACAAGTTGCGGTGAGATAATTCAAAACCAAAAGCTTGAAGATCTTAGAATTAGATTTAATTCTTTTGACAATCCACAACCAAATATCACTTATGTTCATTGCAAAAGGTTTAATGCATTGAAAATATCTTACTATACACTGATCAATGATATTTCTAAATTGGTGGCCATACATCTGAAATAAGATGTAATGAGAGGTTAATACAACATGAGCATTTACATTTTTTAAAGCATTGAACCTGTTCTCGTGTTTTGGAAGATAATGTCGGTGAATGCAAGCATGCGCTGTGGATACAACCTTATAGGGTGGAACTGATGAAGACAGTAGTAAACCAGCCATATGGAACGACAAACACTGTATTGTATGGTGATTGATTGTTATACTTCTCAGTTGGCTTGTGAGTGACAAGACCTTCCACAAGATTTTGCCAAATACCTTTGAACATGTCACTTTTGTCATTTTACGGCATTGCATTGAACAATCAATTTTGGATTCTAAAAGTGTTTGGTTGAATGGTAAATGGAAGAGTAGTAAATATGAGGAGGTGTATGTTTCACTAGGATTAGATGTTCGAAAATCACTTTATGATATCAAATTGTGCCACAATGTTTCCTCCATTTGAAATGTTGGTGTAGATGATATAGTTACATATATCAGTCTCGTTGACATCTGCAGGGTTGAATGTGATTCAGATATTGCATTGTTGGATTCATTAATGCGTCTAATATGGTTAGACGTCATATTTAATGGAAACTGCTTTGAGTTTGTCATATGGGTGAACAAGCAATTCATGTTTGAGAGATTATCAGCATCATAATAAATATGCCGAATGTGTTTAAGATAGCAGACATTTAATTCCCGCAATCTCTAAGCGCTTGTTTAGCTCCCATTTGTAAGCATAGGGTTAGGGTTAAGTGGCCAAAATCAGGACAGATGGTTACATGGACCTCTCAAATCAGGGATGGGCGGGGAGGTGATGCCATAGGAGCTATTAAGAACTCCTCTACAGTCTATTAGACATACAGGCTTGTCACCAAGCATGGTGCCAAAACACCTACTAGAATTCAGACTCAGAGATTGCCAAGATGCTGATGTAAGTGGCCAAAATCACAGAAGCCGAAAAGTTAAATTTCACCCCTGGTATAGGAAACATGGTTTAGACATATTTCTGACAAAAACATGTTTTTGAACTTTAGTAACTGCCATTTGTCCTAATTTAAAAAACTAAGACCATGGAATGATAGAATAGCATCTTGGAAATAATCCTATGGTCACCATTTTGTACTTTGGTTGATAGTCGCCAAGCAGAACCCATTGCCGTGGGACAGCCCCGACCGGCGCTTAAGGTTGCAGAAACTAAGTGTCTGCTATATTACCTGATGTAGGAATGTAGATAACATTTGTAAAGCGCATGCCCCAAAGAGGCTGGCATAAGAGCCACGTTGGTTATAAAAATGGGAAGTATGTGGTGCATTTTCATGATTATTTGCTGCATCCATTGGATTTTGACAAGATATGCCAGAGCATAACCTCAGTGAAAATGGTAATTGTGGTGAAGGGGGGATGAACATAACTGTTTGAGCTACGGCCCCCATCCGTCGATGCCCAAACATTGGGGGAACAAATTTATATGTTTGAGCTCTGGCCCCTTTCTGTCTATGCTCAAAAGATGCCCAAGGGTATCTTTCACTAAGTACTCCAGTAGCATTTTGTCAATGTATAATTTTAGGATAATGGTCACGAGGTTGTTGGAGGCTAGAGCAGCAACATAGTACTTGTATTAGTAATATTTGTAGTTAATGATACTGTGAACTCACATAGACATAGATGTCCACATATATGGAGTCATATCAGATGGCAGTGAAATTTTCAATTTGAATCGGCGGTGAGTCTAACAATATATATATATCATAGACTTACATAATATTACTGGAGTTGATAGCATTCAATCCAATAGCATGAGAACTGAAGCAAATGAGCATGGACGATGGACCAGGCAAGCCTGTGTCTGTCCTGTCACATGTCACATACACCACCTTTCCTGCTATTGACTGCTCACTGCCTGTGCCTTCGGGCATCTGTGTTGACGCTCCTGCATCTCCAACGACCCATGCACATTCCAGGATATGCCATCTGAGCAAAAATGAGCTGTGAAATCTAATATGCAATATGATATGACTAACACACAACTCAATATGTGACTACTTGAGCATAACAAGGAATTGGCTTGGAAACCGTTGGGTTTCATCGAAGTAGTGCTAAGGGAAAATGGGAGGCCTATTCCAAGTTTAGACAATGTGGAGGGGAACATACTTAATGGTTGAGGATATAACCAACATGAAAGGTGTTGCCTCGCATTGTTTGATACTATCAGGATGTAGATTGTTTGTTGCAATACCAAAGCAGATGGAGCAAATACTCTAATAACATATCAGCCATTGCTTCCACTGTCAACCTTTTGTTTTTGAGTGTTGGGGTGGGGGAGGGGGGGGTAGGGGGGGGTGCCGGGAAAGAATTCCTTCCATATACGTTGTACTTCTAGATATTGTCACCAGTTTCCCACAGAATACAAAATATAACAAATGTTCCAATCATTAAGTAATGGGATGCAAAATGTCAAGATGAAAAATAAAATCAAAATCAAAAGCGTAAGCAGAATTTGTGAGATGATATGACCATCATATGCATACTACATGTTTAAAATTATACTGAGAATTAAATTGCTTGATCAATCGAAAGGGGGAAAAAAGAAACAATATAAGTAGTCTAAAAGCCAACAGGACATTTGTTTATTGATATAGGATCATACCCCTATGTTTGAATTATGATTAAAAGAAAAAGAAAGAAAAAAAGCTGGCTCAAGCTTAATTGAGCCATACTGCAAATTGAACATTGAATCCAGCAGACAAATTGGATAGCACATCCTTGATTAGGATAGGTGTTAATGGTAAAACCGACCATTGCAAATGATGTTACAGGTATGTCATCAGCACACAATGGTGTTTGCCAAAGATTTGTCCAATCTACACCCTGTCGGCTATCAAATACTGGTACTGTGGATATAAAATAACTTAATGTTTAGTCAAGCGGTGGTTGGCATAGTTTGAATTAACATGCCATCTTCATTTCCTGGAAAGCTCAGAGACCAAGGGTAATTGTCACATTGAACCTTTTGCGGCGATATCAAGAGGTTTGATGATGTCCCAATAGTGCCATAGCTTTGCGTGTTCCAGACTTAGCAAAAATAACCAACTCAACATAAGCACATGTAAGCACATTTATCCATATTAACAGATTATGGGCCAATGCATGTGCACGGCAGTGAACGATTTTCCCTTGATGTAACCTTTCACTGTTTATAATTTGCTTTTGAAACATCCATGGAGGTGCTAATACAAATTGGTTTGACAATAAACACAAGCATCTACAATGGCCACTTACAGGCCATGGGCAAGCCAAAATCAATCAATCATGTCCTTAGTGTTGTGGACAACAAGTCAGTGTGGTTGTAGTCATCTGGGAGGCAAAAACCTGCCTCATGTGTTTCCCTAGTTATACCATTTAGTCCCACATATAAGGTAGGATCTTTGTGTGTGGATGTGGGGATGAAGCAATGCCTGCTCTGTGATCATCTACAACCCTCTGCATGCACAAAACCAGCTAAACAAATAGGTACACTGTGAGGAAGGTTGATTTTGGTACTCATAAAATATGCAGTTTTCCCACCTTTAGCTGGTAAATTTCACTGTTGAAGTGATGCCGTTCTGCCAGAGAGCTAGTGATAGTGATCTTAGTGAGGGGGGGCAGATCATATATGCAGGGGCGGCAGGCCATTCATTTTTCCTGTAGTGTACATTGGTAGAGGGTTGTGTGGAGTGGCAGAGGGGTTGCACTAGGCTGTGAGGATCGGCTTAAGATGAAGCAACTGGCACAAACCCACCTGAAATCTACCTCAGTGTGTCTTATGCTGGCACTGCAGTCTTTGTGGCAGCTTGGATGCACATAGGGTTCTGCACGGGTAACCCTCGGGTATCATCACTGGCCTGACCCATACCCGACCCGTAGAAAACCCATACCCGCATCACAGGTACAGGTTTGTGGCAGGTTTGCTGCAGGGTAAGTACAGGTTTTGATGGGTCCAGGGGATCCTGGTTGCCCCACAACTTTAGCTAATTGTTTTTGAATTTTTATTAATTTATGAGGCCGGTGGCCCCATACGTGGGCCACCAGCCTGTGCGTTCTCTTCCTAGCTATGCTAATGGATTACTACTATTTTCTAGCTATTTATAGTATTTTTCCAGGCCTGTGGGAGGCCTGGATGTGTGGGGAATGAGGTGACTGCCCCAGGCTTTTAAGCCCAGGGCTGTTTATTGATGTTTGCGAGTCACATGACTTGAAAACTTTAATTCACAAGGTTCACGAATTAAGGTTCATTTGCGAATTAAAGTTTACACATCATGTGACGTACAAGCATCAACAAACAGCCCCAGGTTTAATAGCCTGGGGCAGTCACCTCATTCTCCACCCATCCGGGCCTCCCACAGGCCTGGAAAAAATGCTATAAATAGCTATAAAAAAATAGTAGTAATCCATTAGCATAGCCAGGAAGAGAACGCACAGGCTGCTGGCCCACGTATGGGGCTGCCGGCTTCATAATAAATTCATAGAAAATCCAAAATAAATCACAAAAATACTACTAGTTTACCTGTGGTTACTCAAGGGTACAGCAGATTTTTGAAGGCCTAACCTGTACCCAACCCCTGTGTACCCTTACCTGTAACCTGCGCGGGTTACCCATACCAATGCAGAACCCTAGATGCACAATGGCAGTGCTGGAAAGGAACACACACTCAAAGAGTGTTCCATCTCAGGGGGAAAGCACTGAGAACAGGTTGGTGTACAATTATCACATATGGATTTTTAATGTGCACAAAAACATGAGTGGTGTGAAAGCCAAACTAGACTAATCAGTTGTGCTGTGCAGTATAACCATCAAACTTACCATTACCCAATGAAAAACTTCTCCTGGGGACAGGTCAGAAAAATAACTACAAGTCTACAAACACCAAATGTTCTGATTTAAATCATTTGATCATTGATGTAGACTCTGGCCTACAGGTCTGCAACACTCAAAGTTAAACACATACAACAGGTTTGGATCTTGGTATGTCTGTCCAACATCTGGATGCACAGGACTGACTTAAAAGTCTGCCACCAAACTTCAATTTACTTTGCTCAGGCCCAGACTTGTCTAAATTTAATTCCATGCTATCTACAACCTTGAATGTATTTTCATTCGGCCATCTCATTGTCTATGGCTGAAAACATGGCAAGTACTCTATTTTTTATTTTTACTTTGAAAATGGCTAATTTACATTGGCTTCACTCCATCCATATTAGAGCCAGACATACACAAAAAATGAAAATATGAAGCTCGGAAAGTTTCTAGTAAGAAAACGGCCTTTAACTCAAATTCAACATTTACTTACTGGTTTCATTCTAGATGGTAGAGTTGAGCTGGGAGCTGTTAAGCTATGGCTCATTGTGTGGAACTAGGCAGAGAGATAGAGGGGTTCACTGGAGGGAAAAAGAGGTAAGAAATATAAATATAGTTGCAGGCATGTTTCACTTACTACGTCTTCAGGCCTCATGCACCTTGGGCCGATCTTGAGGCCACATACCTGGCATCCGTTCCAAAATTCCGTCAGTACCTTTATTTTCCTTGATTTTGATTTCCTCACGCACCTAGGTCAGGAAAAAAAAACCCGATTGATATGACATCTTACCCGACTCTCGAGTTTGGCACTTTTTGGCAAACATGTGTTCTGGGTGTGTTTAAACACTTAAGTACATATTTATTGAAGCATAAGAAAATGTAAAACTTATGTGTGTCTAGGATGTTGGTCTAGCCGGCAATATGAACTTTTATTGAGGCATGTAGGCATCTGGGTATCTTGTGCAGCCGTTATGGTGCTTCAGAGCTCAGATGATGAAGGAAACTTTTATAGTGATGATAAGCAATTGTGAGTTCCTTTTTTGATGGAAAAACATTGATTTTAATTACGGTTTTCTGAAACTTTAGGCCGCCAGCAGGCTAACCCACCTCCAAGGTGAAACCTTTGAGTTTTTGTGGGGGAATGTCTCAATGGTTGCATCGCAGCCATGCACCTTGCTTCTGACAAGAATTGAAAGCTGGAACTCTGTAATAAGTCGGTAAGTTTCTTTTCGCACTCAAAACATGAAAATAAAACTTGCCTTTGGTGCGAGTCTTGAAGGCCGCCGCCAGGCTTTCCCACCCTCAAGCTTAAAAACTTTGTGTACGGCTCTGGATACACGTGAACGACCTTGCATTTTTCTGACTTGAATCCCAGCCGAATCCGCTAAATGTTGCAGTAAGTCCTCAGTTTTGACCAAAATTATCCACTGACACGGATGTTTTTCCAAAGTTTTGGGCCACCAGTAGGCTAGCCCCACATCAAAGGTGATACTGGCATGTTTTTTTAGGATCTCGGGGCATCTCGACAGCCACGTAGTGGCCATGCACCTCAGCTCTGACATGAATTGGCAGCTGAAACCCTGTAGAAACTCGGTAAGTCTCTTTTCGCACTCGAAAATGTTCAGACAACTCACAATTAATGTGAGATTTGAAGCCGCCAGCAGGCTATGCCACCCTCAAGCTATAAAAATTTGTGTATGGCTCTGGATCCAAGCGAAGGCAGTGCACGAGTTTGCTGACTTGAATCACAGAAGGAACTGCTAAATCCTACAGTAAGTCGCCACTTTTGAAGAAAATTATGGGTTGTAACGTACTTTTTTCCAAAGTTTCAGGCTGCTGGCAGGCTCACTCCACCTCAAAGGTGATACTTTTGAGGCTCTGGGGCCATCTCAGCGGCACTTAGTGGCTGTGGATGCCATCCCTGACGAAAAACTCAAGCCCAAGTGCTGGAACCAGGTTGTAAGTTTGATTTTCCATTCAAAATGTCAAGAAGGACTCACAAATCTCTAGTTTCCATGCACCCAGCATGATCTTTATACGCCTTGCCTCAAAACAGTGTGTTTGGCTTGGGGAAATGATCCTTGAGGCCTTGCATGCTTCTCACATTGGATATACTGGGGAAAACTTTAAAACTGCCATAAGTCATGTCTTTTCCTTAAAATTTCGATGAAAACTCACCAGCGATCCAAACCTTTCTGCCACTGGCAGGTGCCGCCTGTGTGGCGGTGCAAAAATCATCTTTACAAAACAGGATTTGACGTCAAACCTTTGCTATGGCGTTAATAGGCACTGAAACGTACCTATGGTCAAGAAGGACACCTTGGCAGGAGTCAATGCCTTGCTGGAAGAACGAGTGGGTCTGGTATTGTGCTGTGGATGTCAATGGCGTGGTTTCAGACTAGAACGGAAGGCAGAGGTGAGAATGGAGGTTCCTGAATGATTTACGCCCTGAACAGCGTAAAATTTTGGCCCACATGTGGGATTACTGATGGAGATTGGGGAAGGCTGGTTCGTGGATGGGCTTTGAATGTCAGGTGGCGGTTCTGGGTATAGATTAGCAGATTGTACATATCTTGAAAATACTAATAATATTAATCACATACCTATACACGACCCATAGAACGGATGCTTGCAAGTTGATCAATGTTCGCATTGAATCCTTCGGCTCAGTATGGCTGGCCTTTGATCAGAGCAACACTTTGGCTCTGATCACACGAGCCAGGAGCAAACGAAGTGCGGGGAGTTGGGGGAAGGTTGATGTAGTCATTGAACAGAGTTGTTCAATGGGATTGCAGGAGGCATAGGGGCAGTGTGTGTATTATCTATAGATGAGTTTTAGTGGTTACTAGAACATCTTAAAGCACAAATGACTTACCTGCATGCATAACAAAGCATGCCAGGATTCTTATATGAGTGTTTGCAAACGTAGGCACGTCGTCGCCTTGCAACGCAAATGAGGCTCTGAAACTAAAATGATGTGATTCAGAAATATAAGAAAAATTGGAATGGACATACAGTATATATGCACTAGAATTTTTTCCTTGTCCCCATACACGCTCTTTCTGTGTTTGTTGCTGAAGCAAAAAGGTTGGGTGCTCAACGTCGAAGTTGTACATCATGTAGTGCAACGCAGGCAGTGAACGACCTTGAACGATGCAACCATCCACCATATTACGTCTGTACACCTTATCTAATGTCACCGTCATCGCCCACATCCCCCTCTGACGTGTACCTGTCCTGCTCTGCCTCTCCCCGCCTCTACCTTCTCCACCACACGCGCCCCCACCAATGACCGCATCCCTGGATCTGACACCAGGTCACCAACCCATGCCCTGCTCAGTTTCAAGTCACCCTAGTTTCTCCAACGACTACCTTTACCCGCGCGACGGTGGCTCCGGTCGACTGCATAGACACACTAACCCTCTTTTATTTTATTCTGTCTAATCTAGTACACCCACTCTGCATGGATCCCTTACCTTCCGTTACTCACGCCGCCACCCGCCGCTCGTCTCGTCGCTGTCCGTGTCCGAGCCACGTGACTTTCGCCCCGCTATGCCACCTGTTCGTGCCCCATACACCCCTGTCTACCGACGTCTCCACCGACGTGCGCCCAGAGTCGCCTCAGCGGCCACCCGAGCGCGAACGCCCGGTGCTAGGCT
>MU134553.1:52881-64044 GCA_015039355.1 Ramaria rubella
GGCAGCTGCTCGAGCATATGGGCTATTTCCACGCGCTGTGCACCTTTTTTTTTCGAGTCGTCAAAGGCAAGTCGATTCGTTGAGCTGCTGTTTATTTGCAGATATATTGACTTTTTTTGACTCTTCAGCATAAGTGCTGTCTTTCCCCATCGCTACCACCATCTCGCACTCCATGCTCCCCGCCTTGTTCCCCGACGGCCTCCACGACCTCCTTAAACATATGCTCACAAACACTCTCTTGCCACCCTCATCCTCTGGCAACACCGCATTGCCATCCTGCACATTGCCCCATCCGAACCTTGCAGACCTCTCCCTCCAGCTCCTAACCCAGTGGTCACTGTCGGCTCCCACTTGCCCTACATGATAGTTCTCGGTCCCGTAACGGTATCTGCTCCGACGAACACACAGCAGAGTCCAGATTGACCACGGGGAGGAACCCAATATCACCAGTTGCACGCATGAGGCCAGTGACCTTGCAGTGAGCGTGATTGATTCACTTATCAACGGTACAAGCCAGATGACAGGTCCACCTCGGGTATGTGCGACGAGCGCCATGGGCCTGTGCTCGCAACTACGCGTTGGCAGGACTCATGGTGCTCACAGCTAAGACCCAAACAGTACGGTGGTAAACTATGTCATGTCGCTATCAACGCCAGTGACGTTAAGCTGGAAAACACGGACACATCCTCCGTATTCACAGACTCAGACTTGGAACCAAGCCTCAACGCCAAGACTTTGCTTTAGAAGGGTCTGCTAGGTGTGACAATGCTGGAGTTATATTATGCTAATTACTAACATGATGTAGGCGCAGTTAGGGCCGTTGTACATGCATCACCCTTCGTCACAAGCCAATAAGTATATAAGTTTCTACAACGAGGCACCTGGCAGACTGTGAGTTCCATCTCATCGTCGTTTTGGAATAACGTACATTCAATCACATGTGAATTGTCATAGCATGATCCAAAGATTGTTGACGTGTGACTCTAGTTGGGGATGACAAACACAACGTTTGCGGCATCTCCTCATGCCGCTATGCTTTCTGGACTCAATCAGCCCACTGGGAAGAAGTCACTCCCTACCCTTCTCCTCTACAACGAGCATGGCCTGAGGCTGTACAATGCCATTACTACAGACGCCCATGAATACTACCTGTTTCCAACTCCTTGCATGCCTCGTCTTTGGTCCAGCCCTACCATGTGCTCATTCACTTCCTTCTGGCATTATGCGTCACGGAACTCAGGCAAAGTCTCCATTCGTGGCATGTGGGGAACCTACGATGGTGGTGTGTCCTCACAACTCCTAGCTCCTCACGATGTTTGAGGGGTATTAACATAGAGTTTGCATCACAGCAGATATTCAATTGATCGAGCAAGGAGGCCTAGAGAAGCTACGTACAGTGAACAAAGCAGGTAATGTCGCTCTGGACGACTGGGACCTCAAGCTGGAGGACACAGACACATCGTCCGTATCTACAGACTTTGACTGGGACAAGCCTAAACCGCAAATCATGTTCCTAACTTGCGCTCTCTCAGAATAGGCACCAGCACGATGCTCTGCAGATATCCCTACATGACAGATCTTTCCACATGATTCACAGTATTTCCAGCTCTTCATCCCTAGTCTCCTTTAGTAACGAGTTGATAACTGATGATTTGACAAGCCAAGTCCAAGCTGTTTTCTCCATTGCGCAAGGCAAAGTGAACTTTTCAGATGCATGCCAGATGGCTGGTGTATTGGATTATGATGGTGCAGGGATGGTTACATGAGTGAGTCATTCGACGGTATATAGAAATCCAATCCAAATGGTTGTTTGTGTGACCTAAGAGAGAGGACAATCCCGACAACTTCACTTACAAGCACAATGCTAAACATTCTAGTATATTCATTCTTATTATTCTCCGACTCTGGAGAGAAGGGTGTTTTGTTCTCAAGCACTTGGAAGTTCGCATCACTGCTACACTCCACTAATTGTAGGCCTATTTTGCTTATTATATTTTTTCAAGTTCACATCAGACTTTAAATTTCAAGCCTCAACTTCAACTTGAAGATACAAGTGCGTACTGTCTACTTTTGCAGGTTGAGCACTTGACCCAGAAGCCAAAGACCAAGACTCAAGCTTGGAGATGGGTTCTAAGAGCATGGTCAACTCCATGCTATGCTGATCGTAGCCCCTGTGTCGTGAACAGACACAGAACACACAAGAACCATCAGATTCACACTGCGTCGAACAGAACCATGTACAACAGCCTGTCCAACCATCATTTTGTCACCCCACAAATTACTCCCCCTGCAACGCGTATACACGCAATAGCGGCACAAAAAGTGATATCCTTCCCACCATCTGGCGACCTTAAGGTTTATCCTACATCATAGCATACAGTTTTCAGGATAACCCAGATTAAAACATCTAAACTATATTTGGGATATATCTAGCATATTCCCAGTCGCCGATCCCTCAGAACATAAGATAGCCAGGATATCCTACATGGCCCATTGAGTCTAGACAACAAGACAGGAAGACACATAGGTCAAATATCTCAGGATATCGAGATGAGACAAAGAACAATATTACTGGGGTTAGGATACCTGACTGTTGTGTCTAATTGTAGTCAAGACTCGGATAGTTAATGTGAAAATTATAACACAATACTCTAGCCGTTTGTGAAGCTTCAAAAGCATTGTTTATCTTCTTAGAACAATGGTTCTTGATCAGGGCAACCTGCGGGCAACCCATGCCAGCAATCAAAGTCTATTTGGAAAAAATACCTGCAAGTACAGCCATCAGAAACTATTTGCGAGCACGCTCCTCAAGCCTCTCTGCGTGATGCAACATTTTATCTCAGAGGCTTCTTTTGTAACTGCAAAGATGTCTGCACGTGTGTGAGCTGTCAGAGCCGGTAGTAGGAGTATAAGTAGTGAGCTCACTTTTTAAGGCCTCTTAGCAGAGCCTGTGGCTCACCTAGCACATATGGCATGCGTGCCTGCGTGTGCTGCCCCAGGACTGCCATTTGTCGTCTGTGGTGGCGGTTCAAATTCTGGGGCCATTGGGGGTCCTCATTCGAACTAACATAGGGATATAATGTGTATGCCAATGGAACATCGTTTTACACCACCCTTCACAACTCCCACATCCCCCACATTCCCCCTGTTTCCAGGGGCCATATGGTGGTTCTGGGCTGTTGTGGAGGGCTGTGGCGGCAGCTTTCAGTCATGCACCACTATAAGGGCAACCTCCAGGAGCAGTGGAATATCACACTGAGCACTGGCAGATGGGAATCCAAAGTATATAAGCACAAGGGAGGCTATAGACAAGGATACATACCTGGCATATGGGAATCCAAAGAGAAAAGCCTAAGGACTCCCACTGCCAAGGCGGCTACTAACTAAGGAAATATGAACTCTGACATTTTAAAATGGAAGTCACGTGACCTATGATGTAGCCCAGGTGGATTCCAACTTGCACACGTAATTGGGCGCTTAAATTGCGAATAGAAGCGCCAGCTGTAGAAGTGAGTAGGATGGAGGAGGGGAGGGAGGGAATGGGAATATTAGATAGGAACAACAGGGAGAAAATAGAGATAAAAGGGAAATGGGGACAGAAGAGGTGAACATGAATAAGAGAAGGAGAATAGAGAAGGAGAATAGAGAAGGAGAATATGAGGGGTTCCCCTTACAGCCACCGCTGGAGTGCGTGGATGTTGCAGCACACTGTGTGCGACTCATGTGCAGTCCAGAACACCTTGGGGACCTTTAACAGGTCCCATGGCATGGATGCAAGCCATCCCGGGTCCTTTGCATCATCCCCTGCAAGTTGGGCAGTGTGGATGTGGATGTGGTGTCAGTGGCAGTGATACACCATCATCTGGCCAGAGAGGGCCATGCACAGGCCCCTCATTGGTCAATTAGGAGTAGCTCAAGATTGAAGCCTTTGGCAATCAATAAGTGGCTGTGACAGTGCCTCTGTGACTACCCAAGTGCATGGAGTCAAATGCCAAATTGAAGCACGACCAATGGGCCAACCTCAGTAAGTCTAGCAGACAGTGTCTATGGTAGGTTTGTTTTGACATTTACGTCCACGCTGAACTCTGCAAGACTGCTACAGTGGTTCAACACCAAGGTATCTGTTTCTCAAATATCATGAACCCACAGTGTAGACCTTATTTATGAGGCTAAGAAGCTGCTGCAATGTTATGTTATAATTAAGGTATGTAGCCGGCTTCACCTTTCAACTGAAGCCACTACTAATGGACTTGCATTTCCCATTCCCCTTCAAGCAACCCACCACATCTCCTTTGCATGCACCATTGCATTCTCCACCTGCAAAGAACCAATTCCCTGCACAAGACAGGGAACAACAACGAGATGAAATAGTCAAGCATTGCCTGCCATGCCTCCACCACCTACGCAGTGGGTCCACAACCGCTATCTCCCTGCCTACAACTGTGGAGGGCCGTATGACACTTGTAGCGACTTGAGAGACACATGCCGTGGGGCAAGTTCACAGCCTATCTCCACTCTATGCACACATTGTGTTTGTTTTATTTTTCCCTGTGTTACATGTGTATCTAACATCCCACCCAGAATAACATAATTCACTGTGACATGAGACCCACCAACTTCTGAACTGGGCTCACTGTTTAGCTAGATCTGAGTTAAATGCAACCAAACCAATAATACTTCAATGGAATCGTACCTGCTGAGCGGAGCTGCGGCCTGCTTCCTGCTAGTATTTAGTGGGTAAGGTGAATCAGATCAGTTGTCAGGAGCTTGTACATGCCAAGATATTGTAAAAATTTAGAGCACATGTGTACATTTTAAGACAAAATGACATGATTGACACGACAAGTGTATTTCACAAGTGATTTTGATGCACGATAGTGTGATAATATAAGCGCCCATCCGGTCTGCCACAGGTTGGCTTGGCGCTTGTGGTAATAAATGTGATATGGGCTTCACCTCATTGTATGTAATGGCTGGGTGCTATCCACCATTGAAAACACAATTATATTATGTAGAAGAGTACCCACATTGGCACTCCTACATGACAACTGTGCCATGTGCAAGGCCATAGGGTGTCTGGGAGATTTGGGTGTCATCAACACCATCCAGATGATGCACAAATGTGAGCAAGAAGTTTAACAGTCATAATATAACAGAAATTAAAAAGAAATTGAACAATTCATGTGGAAATCCATGTGTATATGGCATATTTGTGTTTTTTCAAGAAATACGTAACCCCCGTGATTCACAGCATATATACGATATCATTTCATAGGTAGAATTTTTGTTATTTAATAAAACACAAAAGGTGGTACATTATGTGTGGCATAAATTTGTCCAAGACGACTTTAAGCTGCCAGGTGGATTCTGAATCATCAAAGTGCCTATTCAAGGCTCAGCCTCAAATAAGCGCTTTGATGATTCAGGCACTGGAGACATGACACAAAATGTACCTAGAGAAAAGTGTGGGAAAACTGTGTAAAAAGATCGAATTTTGACACCATTTGTATGGTGGGAAAATTGAGAACAAAGTGTGTTTTTGGTCAACATTTGTTTGGGGTGCAGATGTTGAACAAAGTTAGGATTTGATTGGGGTGAAAATTAGGAATTTGCCTCAGATTTGTGCCCCACACAATTCAGGGCATTTTTGTTAATTTTATCACGATTTTCACACCCAAGCATTTTGTAAGCAATGTTACAATTTTCCTAGGGAGAAAATCAAGAACAAAGGGGAAATTGCTTACAATTTTCCTGCCATTTCCCTTTTGTTCTCAATTTTCTCCCTGGGAAAATTGTAACATTGCTTACAAGATGCTTGGGTGTGAAAATCGTGATAAAATTAACAAAAATGCCCTGAATTGTGTGGGGCACAAATCTGAGGCAAATTCCTAATTTTCACCCCAATCAAATCCTAACTTTGTTCAACATCTGCACCCCAAACAAATGTTGACCAAAAACACACTTTGTTCTCAATTTTCCCACCATACAAATGGTGTCAAAATTCGATCTTTTTACACAATTTTCCCACGCTTTTCTCCAGGTACATTTTGTATTATGTCTCCAGTGAGGGTCCACCTGGTGGCTTAAAGTGGTTCTGGGCTTGAAATGGATAGAGATGAGGGAATATTAGAGGCATATAACAAACAATAAAAATTCTACCTATAAAATGATCTAGTATATAGGCTGTGAATTGCAGGGGTTACATATTTACTAAAAAAACATGAATATGCCACATACACATGGATTTCCACATGAATCGTTCCATTTATTTTGCATTTCTGTTATATTATGACTGTTAAACTTCGTGCTCACATTTGTGCATCATCTGGATGGTGTTGATGCCACCCAAATCTCCTGGACACCCTATGGCCTTGCACATGGCACTGTGGTCATATACAAGGGCCAATTTGGTGATGATCTGTATCCTATCACTGGTGTTTTAAAGGTGGATAGGACACAGCCATTATATACAACACCATACTGTTTATATCGCATTTTTATTTATAAGCGCCCAAACATACCGGTGGATGTATTAGGTGCTTTGTACCATACTGCCATCCTTTACCCACAAAGAGTCTATAACACTAGTGGTATACAGGACCCTAGTTGTAAACTCCTACATGCATTGTACATGTCTAAAATGGTAAAATGGTAATGTACATTGGACTTGGGGGTCTCCACTGCCTTCTCCCTTTCAATATCTTCCTCCTCTCCTAGTCTCTGTGAGGAGCTGATCATACTTTGCCTCCATCGCATGCCTTTCAGCCTCTGCAGCCTCAGCCTGCTGTTGCCATGTTTCAGCCTGATGTTGCCACCTTTGCACATTGTGCTCTGCCATATCCACCAGAACATGTGGTGAAGGCAGGAGTTCTGCATACAATTTCTTGATGTTATTGACGACCTCAGTTTCAGTTTCCAGCCCCATTGCACAGCGGACATTGGCCACCATCCCTGTGAACACCAAACCTTCAGGTGTAATTTTGGACTCCCACAGGTCCATACAGGTCCTTTTGAGAACCCAACAAAACCAAAGACATTGTCTTGAAAAAAATTCATACTCTGGGGCCATATTTAGCACAAGTTTGAGCAATCCAAAGAAATCCAGCAATGGGAGATCTGGGAATTCCATTGTTTGAAGATGAGTATTGGCATGTGGTACAAGGTCCCATATGTTCCCTGATGGAGAATATGTGATCCTGTCCATTGCAGGGAATTCACTGCTTGGAGCTGAATTCCTGGATTAGGAAGGCTGAGGCTCTTGGTTCATATCCACCCTCCTTTCTATTCTGATATAGAATGTTTGTGATACGAGACCATGGACTGCCTGGATTTCCCCAACCAGGTATTCATGATAGGGGGTTTGGGCACATTTGTAATGGTAAAGGTGTACCACTTTGCAGTTTTGACATAAAGCTTGCTGACGCACACTTTCGCATGATGCCACAAGAGAGGCTGTATGAGTGTAGAGGAATGATTCTGGTACCAGTTTGGTGGCATCTATAGTAAAGAGGGACAAGAGGTGTCTGATAGGTTTGAATAATGCTTTCCACATGTTGAAGATGTCAACCAACCACGTTCATGCTGGCAATTGCTTATGTAATCAGCTTCCTGGTGCCAGGGGGTTGGGGGGTGGTGAGGCATGGCCATGTGTATAAATGCTATTTTTGATAGTGAGGTGAGTGATTCTGGCAGGTTACAGTAAGCTTGTTTCCACTCACAATGCTGGTTAATTTATTGTTAATGCAACCTCTGCATATTGTATATTGAGGTGTATTATGGTCTGGTGATGCAGTGGAATGTATGTTTGATTATCATTGATCATTAAATATAGTGTTACCGCATATGTGTTGATCCCCTTGGTATTGGCTTTAGTAACACTGGTTGGTCACTTACTAGCATCTGTATATTCAGAGTTACATTTGATTTTGGTCAACGGGCCATTTGAGAGATGAATGCTAAACTTAACTCTTATTTGAGAGAAACATCATTGGTGGATAATATCCTAATAGTTTTTCAAAGTGCTTCTTCTTAGGTGAAATTGCCATAAACCGCTGAAAATCAACATCACTCACTGAATTTATGGGATATCCATTGTTTCTACTGTAATTGTGGAGCCATAATCCTCACCTAATATTTACCTTGCCCGGTTGTGATCACAGCTGCCGCCGATTCACTCCATAAATACATAATTACGCATCGTTGTAACAATTATGCAAATGGTTGGTAAATACCGGAACTGATTGTTCTATATATATCATTGAATTTGGCATTTAATAATGCACCATATTGTCGTTCATATATTTGTTAGGATAGGTGCTCACCCGGTCCATCGTCAGGTAGTTTGGTGCTATTTCCATTCTTTCATACTCTGGTTGACTATTTTTGAACAGATAATGATATATATATGGTGTAATATAACCTTTAATTTCTAATACACTGGTCCTCTAGTTCCCTCAGCCTACCTCATCTTGCTCTGGGTGTCTTGGAGCTACTATCCACTTCCATCAGAGTACTGGTATGCTCTAGTTCTGAATCTGACGCCATTCTGTCTAATGCCATCTTGTGCATTTCCCTCCTTGCCAACTCCGTCTGTTTATCATCAATTGTTCTGATTTACACTGGATTAGTTATTTGACTTTTTTCATTGTATGTATGGATCTAACTATTGTAATAACAATAGTTCAGAAAAGAAGTGTAAGTGTTGTACGGAAGTGTTCGACTTTATCTACGATTTTTCCTATTTCTACGGTTTCGTTTTGTTTGAGTTACTTCGTAAAGTTCCGAATTACCTCTTCTCTACCAGTAAAAATTCACTCAGTACCGGATGTTATTGTGCCTGTTTTATAGTAGCCTGTCTCTAATTTTTTTCAATTTCCTTAGCTAGTACAATTTTTACAGTATAACTTCTTTGAACCTGGTTAGGGACAGAAAAAGAAAGATTGTCAAAACAAGACAAAGTTTCTGGTAGGACCAGGGATGTCTTTACATCTTTTCCCCGATAATAATTATATGGTAGATTAGTGACCAGACAGAAAACTTCTTTACCCTTCTGTGTACGGAAGTTGATGAAAGATACTACAGGTATTCCCAAAGATACCTTCTCTTCCCTTAAATTTACAACTAGATTTACTTGTCCAGTTGTTGTAGAATGTTTGTTACAAGAGTTGATATCTCTATTCTTAAAACAGACGTATATATTTGTTAGGACTACTCAAATTTGGTTAGTGTAACGATGATCTACCAGTACTATGATCTCCTAGACTTTAACCGGTTTCAAGTCGACTACCAATAAGAAAGTTCAATTTCTTTCGACCTAAATCTTGAGTTCATACATAACTATACTTACCATACCATAACAAATGTAGTCATAGGTTTGGAACACGTTTTTTGTTGCTACCTTGTTACAATCATCGTGATCTTTTAAACCTCTTAATATATGTGCTTCGACTAACACAACCGGAACTACCACCAATACGTTTTAAATAGTTCGTCCATCACCGTTTTTTTACTCTTGAACGTACGATTATTAAAGAATATGGGAACAGTTTTCTTTGGTTTGTTTGGTGATAGAATATTACTCTGTTTCATATTACTCTTCAAACCTTCAAAAGCGAGATGTTATCTTCGAACCAAACCTCTTGACCCTTATTATAAATCATTTAAATTATTATTTTCCGGTTAATTTTGATGTTGATGATTCCAAAAGTGTAATGTTAATGTTCATCGTACACATAATGATTTACATTTTTTTTATCATCTTGATCCCTTCTAACTCCGACCACTACGAGTATTCCGAACCAACCTACTACTTAAACTGATAGGTTTCGTTCTACTATATCTTCGATGTGATAGAGGTGGACACTGGAATCTCCTCTTTCTCAGAGTGTACTTGAGATAAGTTTTTATAGTCTTTGTCGATGATCTACCATTATTATATCTTAGACTACTCCTATACCTTCTTCTCAGGATACTTTAGCTATTTTATCATCCTGTATTTAGACTATTCTTACCATAAGCTGTAAAAAATCATTTTACCTTTCCAATGGCTGTAGGAAGTACCTAAGGTTCCCTTCCAAAATTATTATGTCTAACGTATCTACTCATGACCTTTTTACACTTCCGACCTTGATATATCTCCCAGTAAGTCCCAGTCTTCCAACAAGTATTGAAATAGATTTACACGTAAATTAAATACTACATAATATTGGTTGTGTAAATTTTCGATACAAAAACTTATATCTACCTGTAAGGTTTACTTCATCTTAGCAATCTTCAAGATACAAATACAACATAAATTTATAGACAATACATGTAAGTCCTAAAAAACCTGTTTACATATATTCTCTATGTATAGTAGAATCTAGTCTATACAATCTTATATCTTCGGGATGTTGTTACAAAATGTTCATATTTAGTTGTTACTACTATGTCTCACGTTGAGTTGTACTACACATGATATCATACAATCTACATGTTATTTTCAATATTGATGTAACTCTATACGGACAACTTATTTTACACATAGTAATTGTTTTCTGTCTATAACATAATTTAAATTTTTTTGAAATTTACTATGTATACATAGTTACCTTGTAAGTTTAGCCACATTTCGATAATTAAGACTACAGATGAATGGTTTTGATGGGTCGGTAAATCAGTGGAGAGCTATGGATAGGGGTTCTAGAGTACCACTGCGTCACCGGTAATCACTTGATCACCTAGGAGATCCCGAGGAACCCTTCACGTTGCTAGTTAACTATATGTGGTCTTCGTTACACCAGTTAATAATGTTCGCGTCATACAGTTGACTACCCGCCTTGTGTCTCACTCAGTAACCCATTTGGTATTATGTAAATTCTGAGTGGAATAGGGACATAGTTCCATACTTCTCTATCTAGGTCGACAAAAGGTAGAGTCCGTGTATCATCTTAACGTTCATCGTAAAATGAATGCAGGCTCGTTACGGTTTCCGGTCACCAAGAAGTTGGGGTGTGATGCAAGGTAGTCACAGTATCTATGATCATATCTAGTCCACTCAGAGCGGTCGGTCTTCTCTTATAATAAACAAGTGTAAAAGTCCGTAATGAATTCTAGTTCTACCCATTTCCTCTGATAGTGTTTGGATTATAATAAGGCGGGGCACCTGATTTCGCACATAGACCG
>MU134553.1:74318-101804 GCA_015039355.1 Ramaria rubella
CGTACCGGGAATTCTGGTATTAAGCGACAGACGACCCACTGGCCGGTACCTACCAACCGGTACGGGTTGACCGGTGGCCGGAGCCAGATCTGGTAATCCAGTAGGAGTCCATTAGTTGTAGGTATTTGTAGATGTTGGGTGTTACAACACCGGAAAGTACCCGGCCGGCGACGTCACCTGTGTAGTGAACAGTCAGTTGGCCCTTGGGAGACTCAGGGAGAGAAGGAAAATAATATGAGTGACGTGCTTGTTTGGGGGTCTTAGATTGTTGGGGTGGGAGGTCCGAAGGGCATAGCATAGTTCACACACTGGTCAGTGCATCCGAACGGCGTTCAGTGTACCCTGACCAGTGCGGAGTGTTCAGATTAGGAGTAGGTACCTGGTGGGGTAGGAGGAGCGACAGGAGGAGCGGTAGTGTATTTACTGGACGAGGACGAGGGCCGACGAGAGAGGTCGTGGGTGGTAACCACTGTGTTACTGTGTGGGACGACATATCTGTACAACTCCTCCCTGTCGAAGGCGAACTACTCACGACAGTCTCTCCACCCCGACTCCTGTTTCTGTACACGTAATGCCAAATCCAATCCCTGCATGTGTCTCGTTTAGAGACGGAAAACTGGTCATTCGTTCTAAACGTTCGAACGAGGACGCGATAACGATTCCAAGTGTGAGCCTGGTCGAACGTGTGATTTCACTCTGTGTCACTCGAACAAGGATGATCCAAACAACAGCGTTACGTCGGTCGGGCGAAACGTATTGGATCGTCCAAAAAAGCGAAGGGAGGGTGGACGAGATACTACATACTGAAAATTCCACTAGGAAAAAGAAAAAATTACGTACCGAACAAATAACATGTGAACATTATACATACCAGTACGAGAGTTTTTATGTATCTGCGGAAACCACGGCAATAGGTGGACTTGGATCGAGGTAAACAGGAAACACGCACTCCTGAACCTCTCTCTAAACGTCTACAAGTTACTCCCACTTCCTCTACAGACCTAATTTCGTCCTCCTCCCGGTCCATCTTCAGCTAAACGCATCTGTACGGTCTACACAACACCTACTGCTTGACTTCCACGGATTACTAACTAAATGCTCTCACGTACACTGGATACTGTAGTACCAGATCTGACTCCCGGCCACTGGTTAACCTTTACCGGACAAAGGGTCTTTTGGTGAAAAAGTGGAATTCTGTAACACTTACTACTAGTAGAGCCCGTAGTAACGTGAGTTTAGAATAGACGTATTTTGAGTAATAAACGTCAACAGATGGACATTTTCATATTCTCCACTTTCGTAGAAGGGTACTAAGTTTTAGTAAGAACTCTAGTTTAGGTCACGCGGTACCAAACTTATTACATTTGTAACAACGTGTCATTATAAGTACCAGGGGGAATAGAGAAGAACCATAACATGGTGGATCCTTTAATCCCTGATTAGAAACGGACAGTCCCTTTTAAAATAAGATACACTTAGAACGACACCCACTGGTAGATCCTTAAAGTATAGTAAATTACATTAAAGTAGAAGTAGATACTACAGTAGACACAGGAGAACTAGATATGACATTAGGAGATGTAAGAACGTGAATGCAAGGGGTCCTCAGTTACCTGGTCATCCTAAACCTCTTCGTCAAGGTACAGGGAGTAGAAGTCACAGTATAAGACTGTATATAGCGAGTGGAAGATTTAGGTGAACACAAAGTAGTAGAAATAGTCCACCTCCTTCAAAGTGAACCGGGAAAAGAAATACTCGGACCGCGTAGGTCAGTATCTGTCATTATAGTAGTATTTTAAGACCAGAATTACACATCAGACTATGGTGACTTTTACGACGTATAACGGGAAAGTGATGAGGATTATAGTGAAAAACATACCCGTTATGACTCAGTCCGTAGACTCTTAGACAAACTTATCCGGTACTTGAAACCCGAACGGACTTTTTACCGTAGGTTATTTTCCCAAATTTAGATACTCTCCATATTACTAGGTCAACGAGATCGTTCATACGTGACCGGTAACCCCGTGGTTAGAGGTAGAACCAACAGTAACTCAAATGTTATCTACAGTTGTCGAATGTCCGAAAGAGAACAGACCCGAAAAGTGACAAATTGTAAAGTCGTAAGGATAGTTTTTATAGAAAATACCTGAGTTTATATGGTATACAAAACTCTCCCGAAAAATCTGTGTATTAGACAGTGTATACGTAGTGTCGAAACTAACGACAAGGTCTGTCATCCGAACAGTGTAGTGACAATGTAGATTCTTGTATACACTGTTACCCACATTTACATAAATAGGTTCGAAGTGGAAAAAATTCTAACTACACCGGTCAGAATCTTAGTTGGAGTGACACAACTACTTCGAGAGACCCTTTGGTACGAAATGTACAAGCGGTGAACAAAAAGAACGTACAGAAAAGTGGTGTACTTACAGCTAACCTAGAGGTTTGTTCCAGTAGGTGAAGAGGTATCTTAAAAACGGTGGTATATAGTAGACAGAACTTTGTACCCGTAAAACACGTTAATGGTTATTATGTTCCGTTACCTCCGTACTGACCATTACATCAACAACCCAGGAATATGGGAAGGTGTAGAAACTGTATCAACAGACAACATTTTTTTTGATGATGACAAAGACCAAATTGAAGATAACTATGAAGATCTACTCTATGGACAAGGACATGACAGACATGCAATTGGAAGATGTTTTAAATAAAGGGCACAAAACATTAGCTAAAGAACATGGAATGCACACTGCTGAGCAAATTGCAATGACTTCTGGGTGGCTGGATGACTGCTTAGATGACCTGCCACCCCTGGAGGAATGTATACTCATTGATGGGAAAGGTAATACCCCACCAGAATGGAGAACTATCCTAGAAAATGAGAAAGAAAGGCATGTAGATGCCTGCCTACATAATATAAGTCCAGCAGGTGCACAACATGACACAATTGCACCTTGGAATCCCACCGATTTTGTACCAAATAAAGTTAAAATACTTGATGCCAGCTATTTATGCAATGATTTCCAAGCTAAGCAAGCCATACATAAACAGCAGGTAGATGACACCGTACATGTATATGGTTTGAAACCAGACCAATAATGTGCTTTTAAAATTGTGGGAAACCATGCTGTCCAGCCTTCAGGTGAACAATTAAAAATGTACTGTACCTGGGTGGAATGGCTGGAACAGGAAAATCACAAGTGATTAAAGCATTGGCTCATTTCTTTGAAGAGCGCAATGAACCTCATCGGTTTCAATTAATTGCCCCTACAGGTGCTGCATAAGCATTGATAGGAGGCACCACATATCATTCATTGTTGGGGATCTATCACAAACTATCAACATCTGCTAAAGTGAATAGAACATTGCTCAGTGAAGTAAAAGTCAGACTAACTGGTACAGATTATATTTTGCTAGATGAAGTCTCTATGTTAGGTTCTACTGATTTATATACTATCAGCAAGCAATTATGTTATGCTTTGAATTGTCATACTGAAGCATTTGGTGGAATGAATATAATACTTGCTGGTGATTTTGCACAACTACCACCTATTTTATATACATTATACAGTGGGTCAATACAAACTAATAAACTACAAGGTGTTACTAATGAGATACAAGAGGCCACTATTGGAAAAGCTGCCTAGCATCAATTCACCACAGTTGTTATCTTGAGAGAAAACATGTGACAGACAACCCAAACTCCTGAAGATGGAAAATTGCGAAGAGCATTGCAAAACATGAGATACAAGGCATGCACTGCTGCTGATACAACATGTTGGGGTCGAATCGCTATGCAAATGACACCAAGCAACCACTCCATCATTTTTACTCCATGGATACTTTAGGGTCACCCAAGATGAATGAAGATAACCATAGAAACATTTCAAGAGCAAGAGTGAAAGACCCACGAAGAGCATCCAATGCACTGAGTCCTAAATTAAAGCATGTCATGTGGAATCTCCCCCATGAAGCAAGTCAGCATTGTGCAGGAAATTTTCAATATGTCATGGCATGCCTGTACTAGTAAAACATAACATTGCAACACCATGCTGTGTAACCAATGGTGCTGAAGGAACAGTGGTGGGCTGGAAGTGCTCAAGGCTTACTAAAGATAAGAGAGTCTTAGATGTATTATTTATCAAACTTAAGAACCCCCCCGTTCCCATTCATCTTGATGGTCTACCTTTGAATGTGGTTCCCATTGGTTGGGCTGCTCAAGATATAATTTGTCATCTGCCAAATGATGATACTCTAACCATTACAAGTCAACAAGTACAAGTTTTGCCAAACTTCTCCATGACAGATTATGGATGCCAAGGCAGAACTCGACCTAATAATGTAGTTGATCTAGAGGGTTGCCTAACCCACCAATCATATTATACTAGCTTGTCAAGAAGTGCATCTGCAAGTGGAACAGTTATATTACAAAATTTTGAGCCAAATAAAATAATGGGTGGGGCTTCAGGATGGTTGAGACAGGAATTCAGAGAATTGAAAATATTGGATGAAATAACCAAATTGAGATATGAAAAAAAGCTGCCAACTAATATAACTGGAGACAGGAGAAATACAATAATAAGAGAGTATCAGCTTTGGAAAGGGACAAGCTTTGTACCCAAACATGTGCATGCTGCACTGCGTTGGTCAAATGATGATCCTTTCCCATTACTAGAAGTGACTAGAGATACAAATTGGTATATTCACAATGGAGTAATTGATAGACATTCAATTGAACACAATAGATCACAAACAAAGAAAGCAAAGTTATCACACATTGAATACATAAATGCTCAAGGCTCTAAGCCATTACTACAATTGAGTCATGATTCAGGAAAGATAATGAAAACTAAGAGGCTAGATGAAATGCCAATGCGAAACAAGACAAAAAGATAACAGTTTATACAAGTAAGATGAGAGAACACCAACCCTTTAGGAGTACAATGGAATTCTGCCACATCATCATGTGCATATGATGCCCTGATCATGATTATGCACACATTATGGAAGGATAATGATAATATGGCATATAATACCTATGCCTCACACAACAGACATTGGCAATTGCTACACAGTAGCTTTCAAGAGATAGAAAATGGAACAATCTCTCTGGAAAGGGCTAGAGATTGATTACAGCAAGATTTCCATCAAACACATGCTCGTAATTTTCCAATCAATGGTGCATATACCAGTATTGATGATGTAGCCCATGAAATGTTCAATGTATCTGTCCCTGTGATGGAACTGAATAGGCATTGTCACTGGGGGCACAGAGGAATTTTATGTTTGAAAAATGTGAAAAAAAATGATTTCTCCTTACAGTATTTTTCTCATTTTCTTGACACAAATAAAGATAACAAAATTTATAATTTATGGCAAGAAAAATGTGGTGAATATCTATCATATTATCTTGATTTCCATTTTTGAAAATCCCCAGTAAATTAGTGTCTTTCACATTAGAAATCTGGTCAAAACTTCACATTTATTTCAGATTCTCTGGGAAAAATATGGTGACTAAACCTTGGTTTTTCTTTGGTTTTTCTGTTGGAAAAGGTGTGAAAGATCCAACATTTTGACCATATACACTGGGGGCATGAGCAGATTTTTAGTGTAAAAAATGTGATAAAAATGCTTTTTCCTTACAGGTTATTCATTCACTGTTCTGGTTGAAAAATCTCCCAAAAATGCTGCTTTTTTATCAAGTTTTCAGACCTGAAAATCTGGTACATATTTCACATTTATAGGCATGGGAAATGGATGTAAAATGTGAGAAATAATGAATTTACTTGTTGATTTCATGCCACAACAATGTGCAATTGAAGGGAAACTGTTAACATTCAATTGCACATGGTTTCAAATATAAAAGGAACATGTACAAAGAGTTGCCACTCTGCTTGTATACATGAAAAAAATATTTTGTGACTCTGCTTATATACTTATATACGTGAAATTTGTGGAACTGTCCACGACGTGGCTAATTCTCATTTTCTGGTGCTCTATGTGTTAAATAATGAGTGACTGTACCCTTGGCAGTATGGAGCACCATGTTTACTATTGAGTAGTCCTTCCAATGACATGGTGCATGAAGATTCGGCTGTATTGTTTAATGTATATAAAGAGAGTGAGAAATATTTCCATTTATTCCTTCTATATCCAAACATGTGTACTGTTATGTAACTGTTGACAATTTCCATTCAACTACACATTATTGTTGTGTGCTTATTGCATCATGTACATCTATTGTGTTATAGTGTATATATATATATATGTGCTACATCTTTATTTGGAAATATTTGTCAGTATCATACAATTATACACTGTAATGTGATGGAGTTACATGATGCAATAAACACACAACATGAATGTGTAGTTGAAGGGAAATTGTCAACAGTTACTGAAAATTTGTTCAGATATAAAAGGACACATGGAAATGTTTTCCACTCTCTTTACATATATAAACCAATCCAGTTGAATATTCATACACCATGGAATTGGGAATACTACTATATGGGAAACATAGTGCTCTGTACTGCCAATGGTACTATTATACATGATTAAATACTTTGAGCAGAAGAAACAGGGAATCAGATTTGTCATGCGTAGCAGTGACCCATACCACAAGTGTAGTTGTATGTACCATGGAAAAGTAAAGCTATCATCAATTTTCAATCATCCTGATTTGAGCAGCTGTGTCTCCCCTTGAATTAAGTCATTCAAGGTGCCATGCGATGGGAAGTCCACAGCCCCCTCTCATGGCCATATAAGCATCATGTAACTCACCATGGCCTTGAATAATCTGCCCTTGTTTGACAATATCATTGTAAATGTTTGCACTACTGGTGTGCCTCTCTCAAAGATGAAACTGGACAGACAAAATCTGCAGCAATACTCACCTGGGGCCAAATACGTGTTCTGCCCTTGTGGTGACGGACATCAAGAGGAGCCTGGGGTGGTCATTGATATGACCAACAAGCGGTTCCTGAAATTCTCAGTCGCCTGGGATTATGTCAATGCCTTGGTTCCGGACCCATTCACTGGCATTACACCAGGTGGGGCCTTTGGCCTTTGTATATGTTAGCCATTGTTTCATAACCGGATGGCTTGATCTGTTGTTTGTAATGATCTCAACAATATTGGTAACCTTGGACTCTAAGAACTTGGCAAGCTCAGGGTTGGTGTACCCATGCTTGCTAACAGCTTCATCTGCCCAAGGTACCAGCCAATGCAGCTGACAAAGCTATTCAGGAGCATGTGATCATTAAAAAGTTTGAAAATGTATATAATACTGACCTGATTGACAGACAGCTTGGCATCCATTTGACCCCACATCCACCCCATTGATCACAGGAACTTTCGTGTGACAGGATCATATGCTTTTGTCCAGACAATGAACTCAGAAGATTCAAATTCATACTCCTCCCGATACCAGTTGGGGTCATATGAGATGAGCATGCACGGGTAATAGGGAGGCTTGCCATTAATGCATGTCAACATCAACCATTACCCAATGTGGGGGCTATGGAAATGGTGATGCAAAATAAGGTGGTATTGGAGGGAAACACATACAGCTCTTTGAGTAAGTACATCTCCCTATATACCAGTTTTTCATTTTCTGCCCATTCACGTGATGCACACACATACATGACTGCCAGGTTGGACCAATCCACAGTTCCAGGTAGGCATGCTTCATGTGCCCATATGTGGCAGCATTCACACTCGATGAAATCTCCTCCTAGACTAGTTCCATCACCAACCATGCCACAAGGACAGCACACTTCAAATGGAGAGAGGGAGCACAAGTTCTGTCAGCTGAACATGGGGACACCTTGGGGTTGATTTTGTTCAGCTGCTTCAATGGCCACTTCCAGTTCTGTGATGGAATACAGTTTGATGAATGTTGAATGGTTGGCATGTCACTTACCACCACGTGCAGACCCCACAGTCTGCTGGTACTCAATATTTGGCATTGCATTGTCCACTGACGCTGGCATGGCACCCTGGATGCTTGTGGCATCCAGGTTGGCCTCAGCATCCTCATCAACCAGTCCTAATGTAACCGTATATACGCCTGTGTAAACAGGTCAGATACCCCCTGGGTGGAAGGCACCCTTCACTGACCATTTTTCACCCATGTGCCAAATGTAGGAGCACATGTAGTATGTGAGCACTGGGCACCATTGCCGAGGAGGACAATGTGCCCCATTTTGTAGTGGGGTGACACCCAGCCAGCCCATTGTTGTGTTGTCCACGGAAAATTGGTGTCAGGTCAATTTCGCTGCACATCAGGTACAAATCAGCTGCAAATCAAGTCCATAATAAATCACAAATTACATGCCCATGACCTTGCCAATCAGACACCACAAGCCAGTAACACATTTTCAAAACAACTGAGTTACACCCCCCAGGCAACCCGCAAGGTTTGCTTGTCCCAAAGTATCACAGTTAGAGCCATTCATAGAGGAACAAAAGCACACCACCACTTGCATGTGAGCATAAAAATTGGTGCAAATCAAGCACAAATCAAGCACAGATCAGCCAAGGCCCTGGGTAGTTGGCAGTGAAACACATACCCAAGCACCCACCTGTTGGTCTTCTACTGTGGTCTGGAAGAATGTTTTAACAGCACATATCCCCCGAAAGCAGCCATAAAGGTTTGGTGGGGCCAAAATGCAGGAGTCATTTGCATGGGATCCAAATCAGCGCAAAGGAGGTGCAAATCAACCACAAACCAAGTGCCAGTCAGCTCCACACTACCCACTCCCATCGTGAGAGCAATGGCACCCCATAGAATGCAATCTCACCTCTCATTAAGGTGCACAAACACTCCCCCTCAATGACACCATCATTAGAAGCCCACTGCAACCCACACAAGGGATCATTGACAGCCTTGCATGTGTTCCAGCTAGCAGCTGCTTACCAAATATCATGTGTAGGGTTAGCAGTTTGGAGTCATCAGACACATTCATACTTGAAGCTGCTCAAAACCCACACATGGACCCAGTCTTATAATGTGTGTGCATGAGAAAAGGTCTCACTGGTAGATGATGTCCCACTGCACATACAGGCATCCCTATACCCCTGCCCACATGAAGCGAAATGGTGTCAAAACCAGAGGGCATAGGCATATTGGGATTTCAAACGATATGAGGAGCAAACCAGAGTCAGGGAGCCTCTGGAATATAAGACAGATCAGCACAACTCAGCACAAATCAGTCACGTGAATGCTGCCACCCACAAAGTTGTGCCATCTGCTAAAGCCTATGACATCGAGCAGGCACAATGTAGGATGTCGCAACACCACACTTGTTCAGGACCAGCCTATATGTAAGAAAAATGTGCTACAACCCTCACACGCTCAAATGCACTCAGGGACTCGGGACAGCACAGCACCTGAACAGTCTAAGCAATATTTGTTTAATAATGGATGCAAACCCAACTATGTGATATCTGTGTGTCAGAGGTGATGTTTGAACACAACACAGGAAATGACCAACATACCACTGTGGCATGCTAAAACTTGGATTGTGTAAACCTTCTGAACCACTGGACATATAATACCAAGCAGGCGCAAAATATGGTGGTGTCACCTGAGATTCAGGCAAGGTGTTAATGACAACAGGTCAAGGTGAGAGGGAAAATGCAACCTGGTATCTCTGGTCATACTAGACAATATATGATGCTCATCTGGATTAGCTCTGGCTGATTCCAATATCATAGCTGTAAATTATGGAGTTACTCAGGTGGATTATAACTGCAGGACCAAATTTGCCAAATAAAGCAGACCTTTCACACATTGTTGAGACTAGTATAAGTTGGCATAAATGTATATTCTGAAGACATGGTACAATAGTATAGAGTTAGATTCAGAGAAGGCCTTGCCTCAAAATATCTATAAGTGCAAGATTGTTTCATTCTTGTGCCTCTCTGGAAAGACATAATTCATCTCTCATGGCCCTCACCTCCTCATGCCCCAAATGTGCCTCTTCATCCCGATGATGCTCCTCTATGAGCATGTCACTAACAATGCTCTGGTGCATTTGGATTTCATCCTGTTTGTCAATGGATGATTTGAACAGGGATGCTAACAGTTTGGAGCCCTCCTCTCTATGACGTTTCGCTGAGATTCAGGGTATGCTGTCAGCAAGGGTGTTAGCAGATGATGGCATGGACGTATGCGGTGTATTCTCCTTGTCTGAGTCATCAGACTTGGACAAGTCCTCCAATGTATGTTTGGACCAGCATGCATGACCATTGAGCATGGCATTATGGATGGTGTGGCCATGCACCACCTTTGCATCCTGAGCCTGGGAGGGGAGGTAAGTTGGTTTGGGCAGTAGTAAAGAGGAGGGGGCACACTTCTTTGATCTGGTCACACTCTTCATCAAGCACTTGTTTGGCATGCTTTTTCATGGCTGCAATGGCATCTATGCAGCCTGAGAGCACGGCAAACCTCTGCAGGTCACTCTCCAATTCCCAGCCCAGCGTCAATCTAGGGAATGCTGATTTGGCATTGGGATTCTGTGGATACCAATACAGAATCAGTAGAATGCTAGAGTGGGGAATTGTAGGGAAATATGTACCCCCACAGATGTGAGCACCATTGTCAACTTGTTGCAAACAGTTTCCCAGTCACACTCCAGGCATCCACCATTCTCCTGCACGACCCTGAGGACTTCTTGCCACTTCTCCTTGTTCTGGGCGTGCTTACACATGAACAGATTGACGTGGAGGACCACATTGAGGAGTTTGTCAATGTCAGTGTAAGTGAATTTGGCATGTGTCTTACGTGCCCTGGCTTTCTTGTCTGTCAGCTGTGGTGGGGGCGCATGAGGGATATTGAGGGAATGGCGCTGAGAGAGTGGTGGGTCAGGAAATAGAGGTTGAGGGAGGTTGGCAGAGACAATAGGAGCACTAGGAGGAGCCCTTGGGGGATATGAATCGGGAAGACCAGAGGCAGTGGCGTGGGTCACACATGAAGAGTCGGTGGGTGGATTGGGAGACAGTGGAGGGAAGTCAGGCCATGGATGGGTTGTGGTGTCGCATGGTGGAATTGAGGATGCGACTCTATCAAGATGGGGTGGATCAGGCTGGGTTGTGATTTCAGGGGAGATGTCAGACCGACTGAGCTGGGTCATGTCACTGTAGAAGAGCCCAGGTGGGATGGGTGTGTGGGTCCATGGCACCATCAATGGCAAGGTGTGTGAGCTGGGTCAGTGGAGTTCAAAACTCCATTGTTCTCTGACTGCCATCTGAACATGCTACCAGTGTCAGCCCCCTCTCGTTTTTGCCTGAAACCTTGGGACAAGAAGTTAAGGATTGAATTTGAAGAGGTGCCTGCGAATGTGATGGATGAGAGCCTGTGGTATGGGCCATGGGACACGGTGATCCATCACCTGTTCAAAGACAGCAAGGGTTTTCAGATTGCCCCACAACACCTCAGAGCTGGGCACCATGGCAAACCCGAGTGGACCATCTTCTACCTTATCCGTGCTGGCATGATACCAGTATGCATCATCAAGATCAAGCTGTACCATGACCTCAAAAGGCCACAGGCATGGGTGTCCACATATCGCGAGGTTGAAGAACGGCTGAAGGTCCTGGTCATCAACGACCATCCCATCCCGACGATGTATGGAGTCTCTGTTATTGGTGAACAATTCCTGATGATGACCATGAAAATGTGCACCGGTGTGATCACTCCTGCCCTCAACAATAACCCTGACCATGAGCTGTCGGAAATTTCCCCAGCCAATTTATGACACAACCAGGTCCTCAAGCAATCTGGTTTTCACGGGCTGATGGAGATGGTGACGAATATCAAGGAGCTTTGTGCAAATTTCCCACCTGCTGTCCCTGTGGATATTTTGCTGATCAGTGAGGAGGAGGACTCCAACACCTCCTTGCTCTCTTTCCAAGGGTGAAAAGCCACCCTGTGTATGTCTTTTTCTTTTTTCCATTCCACCTTCAGACAAGCTCACCCTGGGCACTTTTGAGCAGGCCCAGCATTATCTCCTTCCACTTGTATGCCCCGGGGTGATCTCTGAGCAGACATGTCAATAGCAGAACCTATTGCCCTCCCACCCTGTTGTCTTTTCTCCTCAATGTACTTGTGCTGTAATTCCAATTTGTTTTGTGATTACTTGTTAGAATGTCAAAACCAATGTCATTCCACAAAAGCACATGAGATAAGTAGTGAACAACAAAGCACCCAGGAACCTCCTAACAGCCCCACCGCCCAAAACGGCCTAACCAGGATGAAAGTATTCTTTGAGTGTGGGTGGGTCACAACTGTACTGATGTACCATCTGGTTTGGGATGAGACATGCTCATGTGTTCATCAACAGCACCCCAACTCAATACATCACACCACAATGAGTCCCCCAAATCTGCTGGCACCAGAAGCAGTTTAACTGCAGCCAATCCTGGAGCACGAGGCCAAAGCCATGCTCCACGGAAATTTGTATACCTCCCATTGCCGTGTTCCATGCTCGTTGGTCAGGGATGGGAGGAATGATGCCTGCATATGGACTGACCATGACTGGACTTATGCCATATGCAGAGTCCCCGTAAACCTGGAAGTAGCGGCAACCCAGATGGTCTGCCTGCATCGATCCAGGCTGAATGGCATGGGATTGGAGGTAATCTAGGAGATTGCTCTCTGCCAGGACGCCCATGTCGTTCTGAGGAGCACGGAATGGCCCTGAGAGGTGGCCAATCAAACCATTTTGAATAACTATGCCTTGGTACTTCATCCCATGGCATTTCTTGTACCCCGTATAGATGAGTTCTTGAAACTCACCTGGATGACATGTCGGGCATATCGTGCAGTCGATAAACCCAAAGATCGTCTTGCATGGCACTCCAAATGCATGGAGTGCATCTGCGTACTCGTGCAGGCGATTGGGGTGGAGTAATCCAGAGCCATCCCAATCCAAGAGATGGCCCCAGTGGTTGTTGACAAAGCAGGCAGTCTCATTAATGATCTCCAAGACCACTGACTGTGGGTGATCATACTTGCTCATGAGAGCCCATTGCGTGTCTGGGCTGCATAAATGTGTGCATAGCAGCACGAATGATTCCAGCGTGCTCGCACAGTATCCACGTTTTGTGATCAATGGATTTGGGAGCTCCAGGACATCAGCAATGTCCTAGAGTTCCTGTGATGTAAATCTGCAATGAAAATAAGTTTATAATAGATTACCCATCCATGAATCTTACCTGAAGGCCCATTTGCACTCTTCACACCCCAGAGTTGCCAGATAATGTGGCGAAATATGTTCTCCGCCAGTTTCTGGATGAGGCGACGCGCTAGAAGGTTTGTTTTACAGACCACATGTCAACAGAGGAGCCATGGACACCGGAGGAACCCTGTTTGCAAGGTTATCAGTAAGCGGAAGGCATCAGTGTGTAGGAAATGTTGGCACCATCAAGAGGGGAGAATTGTTCAAAGCGTATACGGAAAGACAGCTAAGCAGGAATTTGCGACGTTTGTGATCCAACGGCGAGCGAACTCGTCGTCCATGGTCGCAGTCAGGCATCACGTTCGTTTGGATTATTGTACGTGAGCACCAATATTATGGATGCCAGATCCGGATTACGATTCGTAATCCGGATGAGCATCATATATTGTCTACTAGCCAGGTTGAGTGAACCGTTCGGACATGCATAACACTCACCCTCACAACCGATTCACTTCCAGACGAGAATTGAGTCTCAGGGAAATTGAATGACAGTGGTTCCATTTTGTTTTTTGAGCGTGCCAGGGGAGAGATAGAAGTCAGTCTAACGTCTGTCTTGCCAAAGTAAGAACGGACTCCCATTAGTCGCCAGTGTGAATCAGTCACAAGGCCTATGTGTATTTTGGTACCCAGCTCCCGCAAACTCACCATTCTTCAAGATAGGGTGCCCAATTGAGTGCTTGAGTCCTCATGATAACTGCCGAACCCTACGCTCACCATCGGCAGAGCTGCGAACAGCAAACCAGGTGCAAATCACGCACAAATCACGCACCGAAGGCAAATCGCCCTCTCAAATCACCGGCAAATCACACGTAATTCTACCATATCCATGCGCAAAAAAGGTGAAGTAGGATGACATGATAAACGAGGAGACCAGACGATAATCAATAATCACACACGAATTTCACCTGCAATTCAAATCAGTTTTGTAGCCCAACAGACTTACAAAACACGTGAACCGTCCTGGCACGGACACCATCCGCGTTGGGTGCACTCAACTGCGAAACATCAGGCGTTGAGGCCTGTGTGAGACACCACAGACACAGACTTAAAATGCGGCAGGGACCCAATGCCAGCCGCAAATCACGCACCCATCACACGCCCACCCAGGGTACCCAAATCACTCACAAATCCCATTCAGATCATAAGCTTTCCGCAATTAATGGGGTAAGCTTATGAGTTCCTTGCGTATCACGATTGGGGGGCGGACGAGAGTATTGAAGGAAGGAGAGATGCAAATCAGGCGCAAATCACCCACAAATTAGCACCAATTGGAACCTGCGAAAGTCAATGCAGCGGCTTCAACACTTGCCCGAACGCCCAGAGTCTGAGTGCATGATGCGTTAGTATAAGGTTTGAGTGACAGAGCATGAAATTACGTCTGTAAAAGGGAGAGAATATATACAAATTAGCACAAGTGCGCTGCAAGTGAAGAACAAATCAGCCACAAATTAATGCAAATTAGGCCCCCTTGGGGCACAAATTGATTTGTTGATTTCCATTTGCTCAGCGGACAAATCAGCGCAAATCAGACAAATTAGATTTGTGGCTGGAGCAAATCAATTTGACAAATCAAAAATGGTGGTGCCCAGCCCTCCCAGCCTCTGGAATCATGGTCATCAACTTGTACGCTAGTATCTCTATTCAAAGGAGAACATGACCTATTATCATGGGTATCCACCATTCTATGAGAGCAGTGTGATCTTTCATTGACACCATTTATAGGCCCAATATCTTGAATATGAAAACCAATCTTGGGTTTAGTGGTGTGCACCCTTTCATAGACGGCGACACAGTGGATAGTGGCTGCTCAACCTCTGGGAAAAGCACTTTGATAACATCGAAGGAACTGGGCTTACCGCCCAGTTGAGCCCGTGCCACTGCCGCTTCGTGTTCATAACAATCTCTGGCTTCTGACCATACATTCAACTCCTGCCGCGTGAAATCTTCATTTTCGTCTTCATCTTCACAAAGGCTTGGGACCTCATCCATATTTTTGTCCTGGACTGAACCTCCCGCCTCATGGGCTTCTGGCTCATTTCCAGTACGTCCCCGATTGGATGGAGTTGCGGTCGGTCTTTCATCCGCCACTTAAATGTCGCCAAAGAGTGCGCCGCATAGGATGGGTCGTGATTGGCAAATTCACGAGTCATGTCACCAACACAGCGACGTCGGAGCCTGCGCAAAAACAGCGAAGGAGGTCAATAGGATTTTTCAGGTTAAGCGTCCCCCCTATCATTGTCTGACCAATCGCAATGCGGCCCTCCTTCAGAAGTTTCAGCTTGTACATCTTACGTGTATTATCAGACTCATACGTACCTTCCACCATGAGGCATAGATACAAAACTGACCTTGGTCTACAGTTGCCCCATATAAAATTGCATCTGCCAATCCAATTGCCTTGCGTTGACATTGTGCGGTGGTCAAATCCATCATCAATTGATGTCGAGAAGATGTAGGGGAGTATCGCTTGTACTCTGCAGGGAAAACGATGGTGGACGTTACTTCAGGGCTATTCACATAGCTAGAGGCCCATTGTGATTCCACGAGGATGTCCGCAACCGACTGATTAGTCAAAGTTCCGATAATATGAGCTGCAAACTGTTTTCGTCGAATGGTGACTATAGCATCTGCGACGGCATTAGGACGGACGAGGGTCGCAGGATCGGCGTTTGGCGCCATGAAAGTACGAGTATTTTTATCAAATACGGCAGAACGACTGAGGCGTAGTCCAGCCTCGAAACTGCATTCTTGCGATTTAATGACCCTTCTTAAATGAAAAATGCTTAAATAACATCATGCTCGGTATCATTCCCTGGGGGGAAAGCGCAGTCCAGCAGGTCATCGATGCCTTGTCTTTCTGACGACTCTTTGCTCTCTTGGGCTGTAGACTTCACAATCTTGTGGTGAGCATAACTGAGGTTGGTCCAAACACGGGCTATTTCCTCAGTATCTCCGTCCTGGAGCTCTGAAAGATTGCTCGAGGCCCATTGCTGTATAGGCCGTTGAAACGAATTGATACGACTGGAGGCGATTCCTTCCTCGTCTCGAAGCTGAACTTGTTAGTAGAACAACTTGAAAGAGAAAAACAGAGGGTACCTCCACGAGAGAACGCGGCGGTTTGAACACCAGGAGTGTGCCTAAATCGTTTTCGACGTAAGGAGGAACTAATACACCATGTATTAATCGAATAGCATCGCCCCAGCTTGCAAATGCCGTTTCTTTCTTGGCTAGTCTAAAGCAAGAGTTGATCATCGGTGTCAATAGGATTTAAACCGAAGGGACTGAGCTCACGATGAAGAGGCAAGAGACCTGTACTAAAGGGTCAACAATGCACAAAGATTGCACGCAAGGTACTTACATGGTGCGATGGGTGAGTGGTAAGGTGTAACAGAAGTCGGCACCATGGGCGCTTACAGTTACTGTAATATTAGGTAAGAGGGTGGTAGATGTTCGTTTGAAAGTCAGATTTATCACGTGACACCTACGCGTGAGGTTCAAAACTCCTCTCCTCGGACCACAGTTGAGCCTTTCACGTTCCACTTCGCCCTTTTGCATTATGGCTTCGACTAAGATGTCGAATTCCCAAAAAACTCATAACTCAAAGACACCCTCCCGTTCTCGTCCACCTCTAACGCCTTCTTTAACCGCGGGGCTCAGTGCGCTATCTCTGGGAGGATCGCCTACAAAACCGCGGCGCACACACATCCAAGATCTCACGGGAAATCCCTTCCTTTTGCACCCTCCATCACCGGTCAAACAGTCCAATGGTTTCGTCGTCACTGCTGAGCTGCAGCGGCAGGCCAATTCAGGCGTGGTTCGGAGGGGTGGCATTGAGAGTAGAATGGACGTTATTCGTCATGACTATTTTCCTTCGGCCCAGGTGAAGTCACCCAAGCGGTCAAAGTCCATGGGGAGGATAGGTGGAGAGGACAGGTTCTTGCCTAGAGCACGGGGTCTCGATGACAGCGATATCGTCACAGCTCCCATGAAACAGTTCTATCCTGATGGGTCCCCTAGACATGTGGCGCGGCTGGCTGAAGCCGCGGGTATTGCATTAAATGACAGAGTGCTGAAGTATCATGAGCCACCTCCGCTGCCATCGGCAGACAGTGACTTGTCCCAACAGCGCCTGCACGCGCGTGCATTATACCAGCGACCTGGCGCGATTGCAGGTTCTTCGTCTGTGGTCACCAACAAAACCCGTAAAATACCTTCACAACCGGAACGTGTGTTAGATGCTCCAGGCATGGTTGGTATGTCACTGTTACTATCATGTGTGCCTACGACTCATGCATGCGGCACGCTAGATGATTTTTACCTCAATCTTCTCTCCTGGTCTACAACCAATGTCGTAGCCGTAGCACTTTCGGAAACTACTTATATCTGGCGTGCAGACACAGGAGCTGTCACCCAAATAGCTGAGGCGCCTGAAGGCTCTTACGTCTCATCTGTGTCATTTTCCAACGATGGCATGTTCCTTGCGATCGGCATGGGAACAGGAGAAGTTGAACTTCGCGATGTTGAGACGGGTACAAAACTACGCACGATGGCGGGCCACCAGGGGCAAATCGCATGCATGTCCTGGAACGGACACATTGTGAGCTCAGGATGTGGTGATGGGAGCATATGGCATCACGATGTGAGGGTCGCAAGACATAAAGTTTGCGAATTATTGGGGCATACTGGGGAGGTATGTGGCTTGGAGTGGAGGGCGGATGGTGAGTACATTGCTAGTGGAGGCAATGACAACGTGGTCAATGTGTGGGACGCACGTATGGGCGACGCTGGAAGTGACCACGACGGAGAAGCAGCGATGACTAAGAGAACACATACTGCTGCTGTGAAGGTTGGTCCCGTTGTATGTTCTCTACTGCCTAGCTGTAATTCTCTCCACAGGGTCTCTCGTGGTGTCCGTGGCAACCCGCACTCCTTGCCACTGGAGGTGGTACTTCAGATGCAACACTTCATGTTTGGAACATCACTACCGGGGCACGCATTCACTCTGTGAAGACACCTTCACAGATCACGTCCGTGAAGTTCGCTCCGCATAAGAAGGAAATCTTCACAACACACGGATACCCAACCAACTCACTGATGATCCACGCATATCCGTCGATGGATCGAGTTGCCGAGATCCGCGACGCTCATGACTCCCGTGTCTTATTCTCTCAAGTTAGCCCACAGGGCGACGTCGTATGCACAGGTGCTGGCGACGAGAATCTCAAGTTTTGGAGGTTGTGGGAAGTTCCAAAGAAAAGGAAAGAGCACAAGAGTGTGAAGGGGCTCACTGGAGAAAGCATTTTGCAGTTGCGATGAATTGAATCATTGTACATAGCAGCCGTTGTTATGCTGTCGTTCGGAATATTACCTAATAAAGCGCCAAGACAATCCGGCTGTGACGTCATTGCAACTTTTGGAGCTCATCTTACCGCAGTCGTGCACAGTCAAACGCAATGTCTTCCACCACCACCAAACTTCCTGCGTCTCTCAGCGCCGCACATATTTCATCTTCACAAATTTCACCCATGAATCAGGTCTCGACGCAGCCGAGACACGCTTCACAAATGACCACGAAGTCTGAGGAGGTAGAAGAGCATAATAGAGTAATGAGGCTTCGAGGAGGGTGTATCCCGTGTCCAGTACGTGCTTTCCTTACTGACCCCAGCCCCTTATATAAACGGTGAACTGCTTCATGATTTTAGGACGGAGGATGTTGTTACATCATTCCTATACCATGCTGCTGCTGTTGAGGAGCATACCGTCTTGAAAGTGGGAATAACTCGGACCGTTTTTACTGGACCAATCAACCCCAGCTTGTATTACATTCTGCACTTGTAATATCCCCTCAATTCCTATCCGATGATGCTATACATAATACATAACGGTGCATTCAGATAGTTTGATTTATGGGAAACTGTTGGTCACCTGTAATCATTCTCTCATCACCGACGACCGTTGCGACAAGTTTGTGAACCGGTGAAGATTTGGCGAGCTTAAGACTCTTGAAACATTGAACGTTGCTTGCTTGTGTCTCCGAGGCTTTTGGTATGTGGTCAAATGATGAAGAGCCTGAGTGTAATATATAACCTAGACATAGAGAGAAAGCAGTGACCTAGCTAGAAATTCACATAATTCTGCACAGCATAATGGTTTGGAAATTTGGGAGCACTTGCCTCGAACCGAGTCAACTTGAAGCTCTAGGCTGAAGAAGCATTCTTTGGGCAGCATTTGAACGTTGAACAAAAAGTTTCATGTATACTATTGTGTGACAGGAGTTTAAACTCCATGTTAAAACATTGCATGGCGGCATCAACAGCGAGTTGCACAACCTGATAATGGGTTGATTGATCCCTAAGTATCATACTATGTAGTCTACAATATTTTTCTTGATGGTAGTGGTGCAGAATGCCGCACAAGCTGCTATTATCAGCCATGCCGAAGCATTTGGTCACAATCCGTCACTTTGTGTCACCTTTTGTCATACGGCCATAGGTATTTTTTTTGGGTCTGCCGGATCGGCTCAAAAATTTGCCTACTTCAGTACGTACCCAAGTACAGTAGGTAGCTAAAGAATAAGTATGCAGTGTATTTAGGTACAGTTATACATCAGGTACAGAACCGGACCCAGAGGCTTGTGGGGCCCTGTCATTATCAGGTGCACCATGGTTGCATTCATGACATGTAGGTGGTGCCAATAGTGCTACAAAATGAGGGTTTGCAGCAATGTCAGGGTGAGACTCCAGATAGGTCTTGATCCTGGATTGGAGCTCAGGGATTGTGCCTTTACCATTGAGGGTGAGAGCGGTCACAGGATCTTTGAGGTCGTCTTTACACTTGTAGCTCTGGAGGGGTGCATTGAATGTCTTGTGAAATGCATTGCTACCATGTACAAGCTCGCATGCCATGACAGTTGACTGCTTGAGGAGTTTTTTGGCTGCTTCTGCGGTCTCGCGTTTGATACGAAGGGCATCTTGAACATGCCATTCTTCCTCTGCCTCTGGAGCTGTGAGGAGGCATGCATTGGTATTGAGGCGATGGCATTTGGACTTCGCCTCCTTGGTATGCAGCAGGAGACAGAGCTGCTCTGATTCCATGGTATGCATGATTGAATGAGCCTCAGCGGCAGCCTTCTGTGCCTCTGCAACTTCTCAGTGGAGACACTCTCACTCATATCGAGCATGCAGGTCCTCATTCTCTTGCTGGAGATGTATGATCTCATCCATAACATCCTTGGATATCATACCAGAGGATGTACTTGAAGGTGGGCCAGGGTTGGCAGAGGTATTGAGGAGCTCAGACATGCGGCTGTGTGTACCAATGCAGTACCATAACTGTGCCTGGAGATGACACTAGGTATCCCCGATGGAGGATTGAGACTTGTGAGGGAGGCTTGAGGGGAAGGGATTCCAGGCAGTGGGTGTGAGGGGTAAGGAGAGGAAGGGATGTCCGAAGAGGAGGGCGGGGGGGCAAGGGGGAGAGGAAACTCAAGGTGAGGGAAGCATAGGGTCAGGAGGTCCACTTGCCAGAACGCTCGGTTCGGGAGTTGTGGCCTGAGATAGTATTACCAAGGGTTCAGACTCATTGTCAGAGCCTGATTCATCATCCCAGCTGGCTGAGTCATGATTGCTAAACTCCATTTCATCAAACCGTGCTTTGGCCATGTCCTCATCGCTGTGATTTCCAGCCATACTTTCACTGCTCTCAGTGGACTCCTGGGATGCAAGGGACACACCGTCTGTCGTTTGGGCCATATCAGGGGAAGAAGGGAAGTGCGTAGGGTAGGAAGGAGGCCCCAGCGAGTGTGTTGATGTCAACATCACTGGGGCAAAGTTGAGCAGGGTGAAGAGTGAGGCATTGAATGGCCAGATGCCTGTGTGGCGAAAGGCTGACTTGACAAGCCTTGTGGTCATAGTCTCATTGTGAACTGCAAGGTACTCCTGGATGACCATTTTTGTGGATATGGGGCTCCCCCAAACGGCTGCAATTTGGCACTGGTGAGCCCACACGTTCTGCACAGGGCCAAACACTCCCACATCCAGTGGTTGTAATTGAGTTGTGTAAGGAGGGAGAGAATAAAGAAGAACCTTGTGCTTAAAAGCCAGCATGACGATATCCAGGTGCTCATGTGAGCCATGCCCATTGGTGATGAGCAAGATGTGCTTCCCACTGGTGTTACGGCTGGCCGCATGCAGGAGGAATACCTTCTTGAACCACAGCTGGTACAGCTCGTTATCAGTCCAGCTGGAAGGGGAGGTGATGATGCTGGTATGGTTGTTCAATACCTGTGATAACAATACATAAAAATTGACTCACGTGCCCACACCTTGCACCATCCACCATTCACCCATCTGAGCCCCAGGGATAATCAAAACAGGAGGCACCACCAAACCATCCGCACACACAGCCTTGATGTCAGGGGACTATTAGGGGAATCACCATATATGGCCAGAACCGCAGATACCAAGTGACCTTAGTATCTTGGCCTTTTAGTGGAGTGGTATTCCATCCGTGGTCGGTGACACGTGTTCTGGGTGTTCCCCTTACATCATACCAAGGTCTCCCAAGGTCATCAGTTCAACTCCCCATCATGCCATTCTTATCAGTGGCCTGTGGTCACCCGGGTGGCTTGCGGTTACATAAGTAAAGGCGATGGAGTACCTCTGGAACCCATGGCTTAAAATCACATTGTAGTACCCTTCAGTTGTGTTATCTCGAGTATCTCCAATTGGTCTCTGTGGTTTGGGGCACATATATATCAGTGATTATCCGGTCACAGGGACTGTGACCCTTGAGAGGGGGATAATGTCAGGGGACTGTTAGGGGAATCACCATATATAGCCAGAACCGCAGATACCAAGTGACCTTGGTATCTTGGCCTTTTAGCAGAGTGGTATTCCATCTGTGGTCAGTGACATGTGTTCTGGGTGTTCCCCTTACATCATATGTAAGGGGATGTCAGAGGACAAGACAATGAATGCCTCTAACCCAAGTGTATAACTGTCAAAAACTGCCTTTGACCTGTTATCTTTGACAGAACAAAGTCAGTAAATAAGGTTAAGGAACCCTTCTGACGAAGTTGAAAGTGTTAGCGATGATGTATGCAAAGTGTACAGACTGAGACAGCAAGGGAAATGGCGCCGTGATGGTGCCTACTTATCGAAACTGGGATAGAGAAGGAATGTTGAAAGAAGAAAGCAGAGTTTACTTAGCAGACAAAGTTCTGGCGATGCTAGCGATGTTTATCATTAAGAATGAAGAGGGATAGAGATAAGAGGATAATGAGTTCAGAATAGTCATTAGACTCATCATATGACTTAGACATGTAGACGACACCAAGTAAAGAGAGGGTGAAGACTTATGATAATAGAACTAAAGAAATACATGTGTTCTATCCTACTGTTTTATACTAGGTGTATTCACCAAAATTGGATAGAGACCATGTGGACTACATGCTAAATGGAGGTATTATCTCAAATGCATCCGTATAGCTCTTGTAGTTGTTGATGTGAATAGCTACTGATATTGGAGCCGCATGTATTGACAATCAGTTGTTAGGTTGGGTGATCCAACCTTGGCGACAAATATCACTAGTGTTGGTAAGATGTGGAGAACATGGCGACAGTGATCAGTGTCGTTAAGTGTTGAATCATGACAATAACAAGGATAGTGAATATACATGAGCTATCTACTGCTTATATAGATGTATGGAATGCAGGGGCATCTAGATAGGAAATATATCTGAAGGCTATCAACCAATCAATATGCATAGCACTATCTACCAATTGGAGATACTCGAGATAACCTGCCGAAATATAACTAAAGATAGAGTGTCAGGTCTGTCATGTGTTCATGACAGGTTGGGGACAGATGATGATAAGGAAGATAAGAAGGATGTAGTACCGGGTACGCACTCCCCAGGAGTCTACTGGACTGTAGAGTAGGAACTCCACTATAGTAAGCATGGAGTTCCCCTTACACTCGATTATCATGACAAGAGTCAGCAAATACAAATGAATAATGTAGCATTGCTTGATGCCAGCCTTGAAAAAGAACTGGCAGTTGAGGTTTTTGCGCCCTCCACCGAGCTGCAGCCCCTTCTCGTCCGCATTGTATATGTTCTCGGGAGGGATGTCATACTTGGTGAGTGTCTCACCCAGGAGATCGAAGTGTCAACTGACTACTGTCTCATTGAATGCCGTTGCACGCTTGGGATCCAGACCTTGTGCCTTGCCTGGCTGCAGCTTGCTGGCATGCTTCTCCAGGAAGCGAGCCACCCAGACATGACCAGGAACCTTGCCGCTAAGCCAGTACACACAGGTGGCGAGGTCCAGTCAAGTGAAAGGTGAGCCTAGACAAAATCAGTGAAACCCCAGTGCAACCAATAGCCAGACTTACCCATCTGCGCATAGTGCTTGCACCAATCAATGAGGACCTGGGTCTGCTCATTGCTCAAATGCTTCTCATTGTCATGCACATCCACTGCAGCCTTGTGGAGACTGTTGAAATGATTGCGCAGTGTACCATAGGGCACTCTGCAGGCAATGGCAGCCTGTTTGAGGGGCATGTGGTCCCCATGACACAGCTCAAGAAGAGCTGCTGAGAGTCTAGCCTCCTTGATTGAAGAATTTAGTTCATTGTCCTCATCCAGGGGCAGTGGGTTGACAGTTATTTCCATGATGTGATTGATGAAAGGCCAGTTCAGGCTGGAGAGATGGTTAAAGTGGAATTTCAATGGACCATTGTCACACTTCATTAATGAAAGTAGGTGTGACAGCATTGAAAAAATTGGGCAATGTGGGAACTCACTGGCATCCCAATAGAACATGATAATGGGTACATGAAGTCATTTGGAGAAAAATAACAGGTTAAGAGCATGTTACCCCCTGGCTAGGCAGGTAACTGTGGGTAATGACCTGCTCCCTCACATTCAGACCTGCATAATTAAGCTGTACAGATGTGTGTTTCAGGCAGCCTTTTTTCAGACATAACCTAAGATATATATCTTAGTTTACATGTCCTTACATTAAGAGCCTGTAGTTCATTCATATTAAAACAAAACACTTGTATTACCAGGATGGATGTGAGTCAGATTTGGTCAGAACTCTCCTTTACTGAAATTGGAATGTTGCAATATTTGGAAATGCATGGAATATCGGAAGACTCGGAAATTGGGGATCCAAAGCTGATCTACACGGGCGTTGGCTTCAACTTATGGGTTGCGCCCTCTTGGATTTCTGGTGCCCTGGTATTTCAGACTTAATGACCGGACAGGATTATTAAAGTTCTGATGGTTGGGTCTATATGGGAGAAGATCAATGATAAACAGTAAGTTGAGACTTATTGGATGAGCGGAAGGATTTTGGGTATTTTGGGATTTGGAATAATCAATGCAGAAAGGAATAGGGGTAAAATGATAAATGAATATCGAGTGAGGTTTTAGCTTTATGGAAAAGCAAGTATAATAAAGAGTGGATTTCAGAGGGTCAGAAATGTTGGAGTCGGAATAATTGGGATATCATTATAATCATCAAAGATGTAGGGACTTTAATACAGATAGAACTTGGTGTGATGAAGGGTAATAAAAGATATAATGGATATAATTGTAAGGGGAACTCCACACTTACTATAGCGGAGTTCCTACTCTACAGTCCGGTAGACTCCTGGGGAGTGCGTACCCAGTGCTACATCCTTCTTATCTTCCTTATCATCGTCCATCCCCAACCTGTCATGGACACATGACAGACCTGACACTCTATCTTTAGTTATCTTTTGGCAGGTTATCTCGAGTATCTCCAATTGGTAGATAGTGCTGCGCATATTGATTGGTCGATAGCCTTCAGATATGTTTCCTATCTAGACACCCCTGCATTCCATATGTCTATATAAGCAGTAGATAGCTCATGTATATTTGCTATCCTTGTTATACACTTGGGTTAGAGGCATTTGTCATCTTGTCCTGTGACGTCCCCTTACAATAATGAGTTTTGACCAGTATAACAAGTTTAAAATGAGTTTTAACGAGATATAATGAGATATACAAGCTAAAGAAAGCTTGAACGAAGAAAAGCATATTTAAAGAAATATGCGGAATTCTGGAATTCAGAAATGAAGAGATAAGAGTGTATGATATGGAGTTCTGGAATCAGAGCAAATACAGAAATTGAGATAGATTGTATGGGGATAAGATTGAGATGGATTGTGACTAAGAATGATCAAATGGGGGTATATCAGAAATAGGCAGAAAAAGGGCTTATCAGAATGCAGAAAATGTTGGAATAATGGAAGCCGGATCTGGGATCTAACAGTATTTCCCTTTTACAGCTGAGCCCTCAAAGGCTGATTGTGCTATTGAATACCGTGGGAAGTTTGGGTGTTGGTGATCCATAAACGCTGAGATCTTCGATCAGATATAAATAAGGGAAACAGTCTGAGGAAGCACAAAGCACTTTTTGACCTCTAACCACCACCACCACCACCACCTAATCTTGAAAATGTCATCACATTCTCAGTTTGCATCACGTTCTCAGTTTGCCCCCTCCATCTGTCATCAAAATTAGCTCCGATGAGGAGATTGTTGCAGAGATGAAGAAGATGGAGTGGAAGAAGAAGGAGCTGGAGGAAAGGTTGTGGAGGAAGGCAAAGGCAAAGTGGGAGAAGCAGGAGAGGGAAGCAGCCGAAAAGTGGGAGCAGGATCAGAAGGAGAAGGAAGGGCAGGATCAGAAAATGAAGGAGAAGGAGGACAAGGATTGGCAAAGGAAAGAGGAGGCTGACCGGAAAAAGCAGAAAGAAGATGCAGATCAGCAGAAAGCCGAATCCATGTGGACAGTGCAGGAGGAATTGAGATGGGAGGAGGCACAGCTGAAAACGGCCTCAGTGAGTCAGATTTCTTTTGAATTTTTCTTCATCAGGAGGTTAACAAAAAAATCGGACTAGCCCAAGAAGGGCGAGCAGGATCACAAGACCGAGAGGTATCCAATGCCTTCATCATAAAATGTTGGCAGCTGGAAAAGACGGCTCGAGGATGTGTGGTTGGATGCCGATGAGTACAACAAGCAGTGAATCCTTTGTCAGACTCCTGGGTTGGAGTGCATTGACAAGGAGTGGAAGAGCAGGAAATCAAGTAAACGGGCCTGCATTCAATGCAGGCTCAATCGAAAAAAGTGCACAAAACCAGGCGACACAGATTTTGCTGCAGAGATGGCAGGAAAGGTGTCAATACCAGTGCACAAGCAGGTATGGCTGGAAAACACGGAGGCAGGACCAGGACCGGGGACCAAAAAAGGTCGGTCAGAAAAGGCTGCAGATCGGGATGCCGGGGTGATGTCGGGGAAAGGCAAAGGCAAGGAGTGGGTGACAGAAAATGACTGGGTGGAGGAAGAATCAGAGGACTCAGGGCTCATGGAGGAAATCTCCAGGCTCTGGAAAACTATCCACAATTTGGCAAAGTGGCTGCGGTATAACATGGAAGGGATGGCAGCGCTCAACGAATCATTGAAGACGTCGCACAAAATTTCCAAGATTGAATTCAAGTTCCAGAAAAAGCGGTGGGAGACATACCACAGGACGTTGGCGCTGCAACCAGGAATGGAGTTGGAGGTCGAGTCGTAGAACACGGCAGGAGATGTCGGGCCAGAACCTGAGCCAGAGAAGGAGTCAGAGAAGGGGAAAGGAAAAGCCAAAGAGACGGAAGGAGACAGAATGGACGTAGATGTTGTTCCAGAGGTGTCAGGGAACAGGGTTCCAAAAGAGGTGGAAATTGCCAAGGAACTGGAGGTGGAAAACAGCAAGAAAACGGCAAATCCAGAGAACGTGGATTCAGAAAAGAAAGCTGGGAAGGGAATGGAGAAGGCAGAAGGGCCTCAACCAGAGACAGGAGTGCATGGGGACAAGACTATTTAGTAAATAGGAAGTCGGAAGGAACTCAGAAGGTGAAAATTAGTATAGAATAGTTGGAAGAATTCGGAGAAAAGTAATATAGTTAGTGTAAGAAAAATCAAAAGGTTTTTAAATTGGAAAAATTGAAGTGATTGGAAAAATGGAGAAAAAGTGGGAAAAATGAAGAATGTTTAAGTCAGTTCAAAGATTTTGGAAATTGGAATAAGTCGGAACCAGAGTGAAGTCAGGTGACAAGACTGAAATTGGGATTGGACTTGGTTAAAGTCATAAGGGTTTTTTGGAAAAATCGGAAAGTATCGGGATGTGTGGAGGTCATAGATGTTGAAAGAATTTCACAATT
>MU134553.1:103145-114529 GCA_015039355.1 Ramaria rubella
TCTCGCGTTTGATACGAAGGGCATCTTGAACATGCCATTCTTCCTCTGCCTCTGGAGCTGTGAGGAGGCACGCATTGGTATTGAGGGTGACAGCATTTGGACTTCGCCTCCTTGGTATGCAGCAGGAGACAGAGCTGCTCTGATTCCATGGTACGCATGATTGAATGAGCCTCAGCGGCAGCCTTCTGTGCCTCTGCAACTTTCTCAGTGGAGACACTCTCACTCATATCAAGCATGCAGGTCCTCATTCCTCTTGCTGGAGATGTATGATCTCATCCATAACATCCTTGGATATCGTACCAGAGGATGTACTTGAAGGTGGGCTAGGGTTGGGCAGGGGTATTGAGGAGCTCAGACATGCGGCTGTGTGTACCAATGCAGTACCATAAATGTGCCTGGAGATGACACTAGGTGTCCCCCGATGGAGGATTGAGACTTGTGAGGGAGGCTTGAGGGGAAGGGATTCCAGGCAGTGGGTGTGAGGGGTAAGGAGAGGAAGGGATGTCCGAAGAGGAGGGCAGGGGGGGGGGGGCAAGGGGGAGAGGAAACTCAAGATGAGGGAAGTGTAGGGTCAGGAGGTCCACTTGCCAGAATGCTCGGTTCAGACTCATTGTCAGAGCCTGATTCATCATCCCAGCTGGCTGAGTCATGATTGCTAAACTCCATTTCATCAAACCGTGCCTTGGCCATGTCCTCATCGCTGTGATTTCCAGCCATACTTTCACTGCTCTCGGTGGACTCCCAGGATGCAAGGGACACACCATCTGTTGTTTGGGCCATATCAGGGGAAGAAGGGAAGTGCGTAGGGTAGGAAGGAGGCCCCAGCGAGTGTGTTGATGTCAACATCACTGGGGCAAAGTCAAGCAGGGTGAAGAGTGAGGCATTGAATGGCCAGATGCCTGTGTGGCGAAAGGCTGACTTGATGAGCCTTGTGGTCATAGTCTCATTGTGAACTGCAAGGTACTCCTGGATGACCATTTTTGTGGATATGGGGCTCCCCCAAATGGCTGCAATTTGGCACTGGTGAGCCCACACGTTCTGCACAGGGCCAAACACTCCCACATCCAGTGGTTGTGATTGAGTTGTGTAAGGAGAGAGAGAATAAAGAAGAACCTTGTGCTTAAAATCCAGCATGATGATATCCAGGTGCTCATGTGAGCCATGCCCATTGGTGATGAGCAAGATGTGCTTCCCACTGGTGTTACGGCTGGCCGCATGCAAGAGGAATACCTTCTTGAACCACACCTGGTACAGGTTGTTATCAGTCCAGCTGGAAGGGGAGGTGGTGATGCTGGTACGGTTGTTCAATACCTGTGATAACAATACATAAAAATTGACTCACATGCCCACACCTTGCACCATCCACCATTCACCATCTGAGCCCCAGGGATAATCAAAACGGGAGGCACCACCAAACCATCCGCACACACAGCCTTGATGTCAGGGGACTATTAGGGGAATCACCATATATAGCCAGAACCGCAGATACCAAGTGACCTTGGTATCTTGGCCTTTTAGTGGAGTGGTATTCCATCCGTGGTCGGTGACATGTGTTCTGGGTGTTCCCCTTACATCATATGTAAGGGGATGTCAAAGGACAAGACAATGAATGCCTCTAACCCAAGTGTATAACTGTCAAAAACTGCCTTTGGCCTGTTATCTTTGACAGAACAAAGTCAGTAAATGTGGTTAAGGAACCCTTCTGACGAAGTCGAAAGTGTTAGCAATGATGTATGCAAAGTGTACAGACTGAGACTGCAAGGGAAATGGTGCCGTGATGGTGCCTACTTATCGAAACTGGGATAGAGAAGGAATGTTGAAAGAAGAAAGCAGAGTTTACTTAGCAGACAAAGTTCTGGTGATGCTAGCGATGTTTATCATTAAGAATGAAGAGGGATAGAGATAAGAGGACGATGAGTTCAGAATAGTTGTTAGACCCGTCATATGACTTAGACATGTAGACGACACCAAGTAAAGAGAGGGTGAAGACTTATGATAATAGAACTAAAGAAATACATGTGTTCTATCCTACTGTTTTATACTAGGTGTATTCACCAAAATTGGATAGAGACCATGTGGACTACATGCTAAATGGAGGTATTATCTCAAATGCATCCGTATAGCTCTTGTAGTTGTTGATGTGAATAGCTACTGATATTGGAGCCGCATGTATTGACAATCAGTTGTTAGGTTGGGTGATCCAACCTTGGCAACAAATATCACTAGTGTTGGTAAGATGTGGAGAACATGGCGACAGTGATCAGTGTCGTTAAGTGTTGAATCATGACAATAACAAGGATAGCGAATATACATGAGCTATCTACTGCTTATATAGATGTATGGAATGCAGGGGCATCTAGATAGGAAACATATCTGAAGGCTATCAACCAATCAATATGCATAGCACTATCTACCAATTGGAGATACTCGAGATAACCTGCCGAAAGATAACTAAAGATAGAGTGTCAGGTCTGTCATGTGTTCATGACAGGTTGGGGACAGATGATGATAAGGAAGATAAGAAGGATGTAGTACCGGGTACGCACTCCCCAGGAGTCTACTGGACTGTAGAGTAGGAACTCCACTATAGTAAGCATGGAGTTCCCCTTACACTCGATTATCATGACAAGAGTCAGCAAATACAAATGAATAATGTAGCATTGCTTGATGCCAGCCTTGAAAAAGAACTGGCAGTTGAGGTTTTTGCGCCCTCCACCGAGCTGCAGCCCCTTCTCGTCCGCATTGTATATGTTCTCGGGAGGGATGTCATACTTGGTGAGTGTCTCACCCAGGAGATCGAAGTGTCAACTGACTACTGTCTCATTGAATGCCGTTGCACGCTTGGGATCCAGACCTTGTGCCTTGCCTGGCTGCAGCTTGCTGGCATGCTTCTCCAGGAAGCGAGCCACCCAGACATGACCAGGAACCTTGCCGCTAAGCCAGTACACACAGGTGGCGAGGTCCAGTCAAGTGAAAGGTGAGCCTAGACAAAATCAGTGAAACCCCAGTGCAACCAATAGCCAGACTTACTCATCTGCGCATAGTGCTTGCACCAATCAATGAGGACCTGGGTCTGCTCATTGCTCAAATGCTTCTCATTGTCATGCACATCCACTGCAGCCTTGTGGAGACCGTTGAAATGATTGCGCAGTGTACCATAGGGCACTCTGCAGGCAATGGCAGCCTGTTTGAGGGGCATGTGGTCCCCATGACACAGCTCAAGAAGAGCTGCTGAGAGTCTAGCCTCCTTGATCGGAGAATTTAGTTCATTGTCCTCATCCAGGGGCAGTGGGTTGACAGTTATTTCCATGATGTGATTGATGAAAGGCCAGTTCAGGCTGGAGAGATGGTTAAAGTGGGATTTCCATGGACCATTGTCACACTTCATTAATGAAAGTAGGTGTGACAGCATTGAAAAAATTGAGCAATGTGGGAACTCACTGGCATCCCAATAGAACATGATAATGGGTACATGAAGTCATTTGGAGAAAAATAACAGGTTAAGAGCATGTTACCCCCTGGCTAGGCAGGTAACTGTGGGTAATGACCTGCTCCCTCACATTCAGACCTGCATAATTAAGCTGTACAGATGTGTGTTTCAGGCAGCCTTTTTTCAGACATAACCTAAGATATATATCTTAGTTTACATGTCCTTACATTAAGAGCCTGTAGTTCATTCATATTAAAACAAAACACTTGTATTTGTTACGGACCAGGATGGACGTGAGTCAAATTTGGTCGGAACTCTCCTTTACTGAAATTGGAATGTTGCAATATTTGGAAATGCATGGAATATCGGAAGACTCGGAAATTGGGGATCCAAAGCTGATCTACATGGGCATTGGCTTCAACTTATGGTTTGCGCCCTCTTGGATTTCTGGTGCCCTGGTATTTCAGACTTAATGACCGGACAGGATTATTAAAGTTCTGATGGTTGGGTCTATATGGGAGAAGATCAATGATAAACAGTAAGTTGAGACTTATTGGATGAGCGGAAGGATTTTGGGTATTTTGGGATTTGGAATAATCAATGCAGAAAGGAATAGGGGTAAAACGATAAATGAATATTGAGTGAGGTTTTAGCTTTACAGAAAAGCAAGTATAATAAAGAGTGGATTTCAGAGGGTCAGAAATGTCGGAGTTGGAATAATCGGGATATCATTATAATCATCAAAGATGTAGGGACTTTAATACAGATAGAACTTGGTGTGATGAAGGGTAATAAAAGATATAATGGATATAATTGTAAGGGGAACTCCACACTTACTATAGCGGAGTTCCTACTCTACAGTCCAGTAGACTCCTGGGGAGTGCGTACCCAGTGCTACATCCTTCTTATCTTCCTTATCATCGTCCATCCCCAACCTGTCATGGACACATGACAGACCTGACACTCTATCTTTAGTTATCTTTTGGCAGGTTATCTCGAGTATCTCCAATTGGTAGATAGTGCTGCGCATATTGATTGGTCGATAGCCTTCAGATATGTTTCCTATCTAGACACCCCTGCATTCCATATGTCTATATAAGCAGTAGATAGCTCATGTATATTTGCTATCCTTGTTATACACTTGGGTTAGAGGCATTTGTCATCTTGTCCTGTGACGTCCCCTTACAATAATGAGTTTTGACCAGTATAACAAGTTTAAAATGAGTTTTAACGAGATATAATGAGATATACAAGCTAAAGAAAGCTTGAACGAAGAAAAGCATATTTAAAGAAATATGCGGAATTCTGGAATTCGGAAACGAAGAGATAAGAGTGTGTGATATGGAGTTCTGGAATCAGAGCAAATACAGAAATTGAGATAGATTGTATGGGGATAAGATTGAGATGGATTGTGACTAAGAATGATCAAATGGGGGTATATCAGAAATAGGCAGAAAAAGGGCTTATCAGAATGCAGAAAATGTTGGAATAACGGAAGCTGGATCTGGGATCTAACAGTATTTCCCTTTTACAGCTGAGCCCTCAAAGGCTGATTGTGCTATTGAATACCGTGGGAAGTTTGGGTGTTGGTGATCCATAAACGCTGAGATCTTCGATCAGATATAAATAAGGGAAACAGTCTGAGGAAGCACAAAGCACTTTTTGACCTCTAACCACCACCACCACCACCACCTAATCTTGAAAATGTCATCACATTCTCAGTTTGCATCACGTTCTCAGTTTGCCCCCTCCATCTGTCATCAAAATTAGCTCCGATGAGGAGATTGTTGCAGAGATGAAGAAGATGGAGTGGAAGAAGAAGGAGCTGGAGGAAAGGTTGTGGAGGAAGGCAAAGGCAAAGTGGGAGAAGCAGGAGAGGGAAGCAGCCGAAAAGTGGGAGCAGGATCAGAAGGAGAAGGAAGGGCAGGATCAGAAAATGAAGGAGAAGGAGGACAAGGATTGGCAAAGGAAAGAGGAGGCTGACCGGAAAAAGCAGAAAGAAGATGCAGATCAGCAGAAAGCCGAATCCATGTGGACAGTGCAGGAGGAATTGAGATGGGAGGAGGCACAGCTGAAAACGGCCTCAGTGAGTCAGATTTCTTTTGAATTTTTCTTCATCAGGAGGTTAACAAAAAAATCGGACTAGCCCAAGAAGGGCGAGCAGGATCACAAGACCGAGAGGTATCCAATGCCTTCATCATAAAATGTTGGCAGCTGGAAAAGACGGCTCGAGGATGTGTGGTTGGATGCCGATGAGTACAACAAGCAGTGAATCCTTTGTCAGACTCCTGGGTTGGAGTGCATTGACAAGGAGTGGAAGAGCAGGAAATCAAGTAAACGGGCCTGCATTCAATGCAGGCTCAATCGAAAAAAGTGCACAAAACCAGGCGACACAGATTTTGCTGCAGAGATGGCAGGAAAGGTGTCAATACCAGTGCACAAGCAGGTATGGCTGGAAAACACGGAGGCAGGACCAGGACCGGGGACCAAAAAAGGTCGGTCAGAAAAGGCTGCAGATCGGGATGCCGGGGTGATGTCGGGGAAAGGCAAAGGCAAGGAGTGGGTGACAGAAAATGACTGGGTGGAGGAAGAATCAGAGGACTCAGGGCTCATGGAGGAAATCTCCAGGCTCTGGAAAACTATCCACAATTTGGCAAAGTGGCTGCGGTATAACATGGAAGGGATGGCAGCGCTCAACGAATCATTGAAGACGTCGCACAAAATTTCCAAGATTGAATTCAAGTTCCAGAAAAAGCGGTGGGAGACATACCACAGGACGTTGGCGCTGCAACCAGGAATGGAGTTGGAGGTCGAGTCGTAGAACACGGCAGGAGATGTCGGGCCAGAACCTGAGCCAGAGAAGGAGTCAGAGAAGGGGAAAGGAAAAGCCAAAGAGACGGAAGGAGACAGAATGGACGTAGATGTTGTTCCAGAGGTGTCAGGGAACAGGGTTCCAAAAGAGGTGGAAATTGCCAAGGAACTGGAGGTGAAAAACAGCAAGAAAACGGCAAATCCAGAGAACGTGGATTCAGAAAAGAAAGCTGGGAAGGGAATGGAGAAGGCAGAAGGGCCTCAACCAGAGACAGGAGTGCATGGGGACAAGACTATTTAGTAAATAGGAAGTCGGAAGGAACTCAGAAGGTGAAAATTAGTATAGAATAGTTGGAAGAATTTGGGGAAAAGTAATATAGTTAGTGTAAGAAAAATCAAAAGGTTTTAAAATTGGAAAAATTGAAGTGATTGGAAAAATGGAGAAAAAGTGGGAAAAATGAAGAAGGTTTAAGTCAGTTCAAAGATTTTGGAAATTGGAATAAGTCGGAACCAGAGTGAAGTCAGGTGACAAGACTGAAATTGGGATTGGACTTGGTTAAAGTCATAAGGGTTTTTTGGAAAAATCGGAAAGTATCGGGATGTGTGGAGGTCATAGATGTTGAAAGAATTTCACAATTTGGGACATAAGTAGAAATGTTGTAGGAATGAGATTGAATAAAAGGGTTGGGTAGAAAAAGTGTTGTCAGAAGTGTCTGTGGAAACAAGGGTGACTGAAAAGGTTGGAAGTATTGAGTCGGAAAAATCGGAATAAAGGTGGATGATCGAGAAAGATGTAGTGTCAAAATAGTGGCTACTCCCCCTTCAAGGTAGACATCCCATTGTCTACCTTAAAACATCGGGAAGGAGAATACAAGGAGCCAGAGTCTCGGAGAAATGAAGGATTCCTTGAGAAAGTGTTTTGGGATTTCAGGAAATGTGAGCAAGATTTCTTGGAAATTTCTTGATAACATGGTCTTGGTGTTGTCCAGTTGAAAATTGTTGTAATTACAGCTTACCAGAGAATTCAGAGGAAGTTGGAATGTTAAAACACAGAAGAAGGAATAAAGGATGGAATGAATCAGAATTTTGGAATGTTCAGAAAAGGGTTTTCAAGAAATAAGGTGAATTGAAGTTGGAAAATAATGAAGTTAGGAAGGAAGAACATGGTTCCAGTGGTATTGTCGGTTTCAGATGAGAGCATTACTGTGGGAATCCAAAAATGGTCACTAAATAGGGTTGTGGAACTTGGGTGAAAACAGAAACAAGGAGAATATGGAAGAAGAAAAACAGAAGTCGGAATTTTCAGCAAAAATTGAGGGTTTGTCAGAAATATCAGTAAGGTGCTTGATATTCAGCCTGGAATATTGTTGAAAAAAGGATGGACATCATCCAAAAAGTGACTTGAAGGTTGGAATTTTGTCAGAAAACATGGATTGGAAGATGTAAGGATGGTGCATTCATGGATACAAGGGGTTTAACAGCGCCATTTGAGGAAAATTGTTGCAAATTCTGAAGGCAGTTTGCCGGTTATTGTCTCATAACATGGAATCGGCATTGGTGACTAGACTTAGACCCTGTTCGGATGCAGTGATCTAAGTCGAATTTGACTCTAGATCAACTTCTCCTGCTCACAAACCCAGGTCTCGGCTCTCACAGCTGGTTGCTGTGAGGCCATGTTCAAGCACCGCTGTCCACAAAGAACGATCATGGGCGGTGAATGCCACACATCGATCAACACCACCATCAACACCACCATGATCACAACCTGTTCGGGTGGGGGATCACCTTCGCTCGACTCTGATACTCTTTCTCTCTCTGGAAATAGGGTGAACCACAAGAAGATTTGGGTTGGATGGTCTGAGAGTGAGGAGGCGGCATTCATTGATTACCTGGTGGAACATCGAGCGGCAGCTGGCGACGGAGGGGGATTCAAGCAAGATGTTTGGGTGGGACTGGCAGATATGCTGAATGAACATTTCCCAGATGGTGTGAGTATAACAGCTGCCAAATGCCGCAGCAAGTGGACATGAGTAAGTATTTCATTCTATCGTTATATATACAACTTATTTGTCTATAGTTCCGCAAAGTTTACAACCTGGTGAACAACCTTAATGGTTTGTCAGGTTATACCTACACTGATGAGGGAGGGATTGTTGTTGAACCAAGAGATGCGCCATGGATAGAGTACTGTTCGGTGAGCAGGTAATATTCTCATTTTATTGTCCACTACTAATGCATTATTACAGAAAAACCCAGGTGCAGATAAGTTTGCTGGAAAGGGCTGGCCACACTATCAAGCTATGAAGCTCCTCATGCCTGCGCAGATCAGAGGCGCAAACACGTTCCGTGCCAGCTCAAAGTCTCACGGTTCGGTTCGCATGGGTATCAAAGCAAAGGGCAGAGCCCCATCCCAGATTGAAGCGGCCGGAAATGACAGGATTGTGGCAAGAAATGATAATGGCATAACTGGGGAACCGCGCAATGGAGATCCTGTGCCCCCAGTACAACAGGAGCTTGGTGAGGGGAACATGGAGGACCTCATGCCTCCACCATTTTCCCCAGTCTGCACATCCATGAGATCTGGGGCTGGAGGTGCGAGCAGCGAGCATGACTCAGGGGTCACTTCAAGTTCAAAACGCAAGCACTCAGCAGACATATCATCAACCTATGGGATGTCCAGCAATCAAAAGAGACAGCATGCATCTGGTGCTGTGGCTCTCAATGGAATCAAGGACGGACTTTCTGATCTCAGCGATGCAATCCATATGCACGCCATGTGTAAATCTGTCACATCAATGTCTGGTGTAACTGGTATATCCTCATCTCTCCAGAGTCTCACTGGAGTCCCATTCCCACCTGTTGAAGACCCAATTATCACCCGGAAAGAGCTGGCAGCGGAGCGCTTCATGTACTGGGCACAGAACCTGCCTGCAGATCAGGTTGTGGCTTTCATAGACTTTCTTAAGATGGACTCACACGCGGCTAGCACTTATCTTGGTCTCCAATGCGAGGAGCTGCGTGTAGCATGGGTTCGCAAACACTTGAAGGAGCTTGGCTTTCCTGAGGATACTGGCAGCATGGAGGAGTAAAATGATTTGTTGTTGTAAGATAGTTTTCTTTTTGTATTCTTCATATACTTCAATAAAGTCATACTGTGATAATTTGTGTGAATTCAAGTAAAATTGAATGAACTAATTGGAAAAACATTGTGATTTCAATCTACAAAACTGGTGGAACAAACATAATTCTCTCATTGGCATCTCCCCTGAGTGATGCACTGGTACTCTTCCCACATGTGATCTGCAATCTCATCTCGAAGGCTCTTTGCAATGTTCCTCTCTGATGCCGTTGGTGGCCCCTGCGCCAGTTCTCCCCAATAGTCACCTCGGCCTAGGTCGAAAATGTCCGCAAAATTGTCGATGTCGTGTTTGTCGTGCGTGCAAATGAAATTATGGAGGGCTGCAAGGGCAGGGGGAATCTGAGACTGCACTGACATATCATACTCCGGACCCATGGTGAGTATTTGAAACCGTCATTTGAGAACACCGAAGATGCACTCAACAATGTTGTGTGCAGATGCATGGCGGAGGTTGTACAGCTCCTCATGGTTCATCAGTCTACAATCAGGTGAGCAAGGGAATACACAAAAATGAGAAGGACTCACCGAATGTCTGCACGGTCCCATTCTGCAAGATGGTAGCGCACCCCTCAATATGGGATCAAGAGCTCATCACATAGGGGGAACCCAGCATCAGCGAGATACACCTTTCCTTTGGGCACATACAGATCCGAAACACGACCCTCGTAAAACATAGTCGAATCGGACGTCGAGCCTTCCCACCCGCTAAAGATGTAGACAAATCGCAGGTCCATCATACAGGCCACCAGACAATTTTGTGTTATGGCACCTTTGCGATCATGGGCTAAGGGGCATTCATTTGCAGATGCCGTACATTTGATGTGCGTCCCATCAATGGCTCCAATGACGTTCTTAAAAAAAGGGTAGAGCTTTGGGTTGTGCCTGATTTCTGGAGGCATTGCAGCATCTGGGGCCAGAAGGTGGACATTCTCGGTATAAAAAGGGGGGGATGAGAAAATATCTACAACATGTTTGAAATAACTGAAAGATACTATTATTAGCCATCTAAGAAGAAGAAACTGAGTGTGGGGAGACTCACCGCGCGATTGTATCGTTAGACCGCTGAAATCGCTCACCGACATGTCGTACCAAGAGTCCAGTAACTGAAGTATATAGGAAGATGGCGAGCTGTTCCTCTAATGTCACACCCCGACACAAAACGGTATAGCCCAGGCCCTCCAGCCAACAGATGAGCGCATTGAAGACGTGCTCACGAACACCGAGTTCCGAGCAGATGCGATCTGGGTGGCCATGGAGGAGTTCTTGCACCCATCCCCACCCAGAGAGTATAGAAGTATGGTAAGGAATCTTGCAGTAATGAGCTTGCGCATAGAGGACCACCACTTCAATGGCGGCCTGAACGGCAGCAGCAGTGGCAGCGATGATTAGGTCGTCCCCTGTTTTTGAATCTTCATCACTGTCCTGTGAATCATTACCAATGCTGAGGGGGAGATTGTTTACATCCATAGTGTGGTGTCTATGGATGTGTGGCCCATGTGCAGACGGCGGTGCTTGAATGCAGCCTCACGGCTGGCCGTGAGAGCCGAGACCTGGGTTTGTAAGCAGGAGAAGTTGATCTAGAGTCAAATTCGACTTAGATCACTGCATCCAAACAGGGTCGTAGTGATGGAGCCATATCTTGAGGATCGGATTCAGAAAAGTCTGGAAGTCGGAAGTTGGAAAACTGAATCTCAGGAGGCCGAAGTAAGTCCTTGGAAGAGATTTGTAGTTCGGCATTTGGAAATCATCCTGGAGTATTCTCAAGGAAGTACTGAAGTACTGTGTGGAAAGTGTTGGATGAAATCCTATAGCTAGAGGATTGTTAATGTGTTCTCAAGGTGGGTCTGGCTTAACTAGATGCAAGGGAAAAAATGAATTTCCCATAGTGAGATTCTCTCCCTCCATTAAAATGTAATCTTGTCAGAGTGCGTAGTGGAATATTGATGATTGCTTGTAGGAAATTGGAAGAATTGATGTAACAGATTTTCCTATCGGAAAAAATGC
>MU134553.1:114554-137414 GCA_015039355.1 Ramaria rubella
TGCAACTTGAAGGATCAGCCGCAAGAGGGGAACTACAAGTAAACAGGTCAGGGAGGAGGTGTTCAGCGTGTAGCAGCCATGATAGGGGATATACAGCTTAGGGGACTTCCGGGTATGGTTTATAAGGGGAGTATAGGAGGAATAATGTAAGTGCTAACGCATACCCATAAGCTAGTTTGGAAGGTACGAGGGAAGATGCAGTAGCCAAAACTGGGTTTGAAGCTTGGTCACTTACCAACCGTAGCATAGCAGGAGTCCTTATTGACCATGTAGTTTCTCGTGCCTGGTCCTTGTCTCTAAACGATGCCAATACACGGATTCCTGAAGCAGTTCTTCCCGAGTAGAAGCAAGGGAGAGACCTCTTTTAAGCATAGGTTCACAGTACTAACCAAGTGTACAAAGACTCAGCAGTAGTTCAGTGTACTGAGTGAATGAATAGAAGCCTCTTTAAACTGTTCGTTGACCTTAGGATAACCTGCCGATACTGAGTAAAAGTAGTGGACTGAGTGAGCGAAGAACCGACATGAAGATAAAGGTTAACAAGGTGTACCAGATAACAGACACTGAGTGAAGATAAGATAAAGTTTAAGCGACGGTATAAAAGGGAAGTAAAGAAGCTGGTGGACTGAGTAAAAAGGTAAAGGAATGTTTGGTGGAAGGATAAACCAAAAGACGGAGAGCGGCAATCAGTAAAGAGGACAGACGACAGCTGCTGTAGCAACATACCGTATGAGCGTAGCAAACAACAAGACGGAGTACATATATTCCGGACAAAGCGGAATCACATGGGGTTAAGTGGAGATAGTCAACCTAAGTGAGCAGATTCAGATTCAGATTCGGGTGATGATGCAGATGATGAAGATGCAGATGTAGTTCCGGTCGAAACAGTTAGTGTACTGTAAACGACAACATAGAGCAGATGCAAATGCAGTCGCATAATGCAGTAGTAGTAGTAGTGACGATGCAGTAGTAGAAGCAGGAACAAGATGAAAACAACGACGACTATCGTTTCGCGTGACTCGGCTTGTGGTCACCATTCATCGGCACGTTGCTGCTGTGGCGATGGGTGACAGAAAACCTAAGTAAAGGCTTTCATTTGGCTGTCGTCAAGGGGTCGTGGTCCAACGTGTATGTCTGGCTTGGCGGTCATCTGAAACGAATCATGGGACATGGTGGCGGCAATGCTGGATGGCATATTGAAAATAGAATTGATGAAAAATAGAATGAGTGTGGAGATGATGTGTCTGGCAGACTGGAGGTAGCACAGCAGATGATGGTCTGGCGAAAGCTGATGATGATAGGCGCATGTGCAGTGAGCGTCTTTTGTAGTGTAGTAGGTGCTGTCGAGTATCATGCTTGTCACCGTGCAACGGAGATCCTGTGCCCCCAGTACAACAGGAGCTTGGTGAGGGGAACATGGAGGACCTCATGCCTCTGCTGTTTTCCCCAGCCTGCACATCCATGAGATCTGGGGCTGGAGGTGCGAGCAGCGAGCATGACTCAGGGGTCACTTAGAGTTCAAAACGCAAGCACTCAGCAGACATATCATCAACCTATGGGATGTCCAGCAATCAAAAGAGACAGTGTTCATCTGGTGCTGCGGCTCTCAATGGAATCAAGGACGGACTTTCTGATCTCAGCAATGCAATCCGTATGCACACCATGTGTAAATCTGTCACATCAATGTCTGGTGTAACTGGTATATCCTCGTCTCTCCAGAGTCTCACTGGAGTCCCATTCCCACCTGTTGAAGACCCAATTATCACCTGGAAAGAGCTGGCAGTGGAGCACTTCATGAACTGGGCACAGAACCTGCCTGCAGATCAGGTCGTGGCTTTCATAGACTTTCTTAAAATGGACTCACACGCGGCTAGCACTTATCTTGGTCTCCAATGCGAGGAGCTACATGTAGCATGGGTTCACAAACACTTGAAGGAGCTTGGCTTTCCTGAGGATACTGGCAGCATGGAGGAGTAAAATTATTTGTTGTTGTAAGATAGTTTTCTTTTTGTATTCTTCATCTACTTCGATAAAGTCATACTGTGATAATTTGTGTGAATTCAAGTAAAATTGAATGAACTAATTGGAAAAACATTGTGATTTCAATCTACAAAACTGGTGGAACAAACATAATTCTCTCATTGGCATCTCCCCTGAGTGATGCGCTGGTACTCTTCCCACATGTGATCTGCGATCTTGTCTCAAAGGCTCTTTGCAATGTTCCTCTCTGATGCCATCAGTGGCCCCTGCGCCAGTTCTCCCCAATAGTCGCCTCGGCCTAGGTCGAAAACATCCGCAAAATCGTCGATGTCGTGTTTGTCGTGCGTGCGAATGAAATTATGGAGGGCTGCAAGGGCAGGGGGAATTTGAGACTGCACTGACATATCATACTCCGGACCCATGGTGAGTATTCGAAACTGTCATTTGAGAACGCCAAAGATGCACTCAACAATGTCGCGTGCGGATGCATGGCGGAGGTTGTACAGCTCCTCACGGTTCATCGGTCTACAATCAGGTGAGCAAGGGAATACACAAAAATGAGAAGGACTCACCGAATGTCTGCACGGCCCCATTCTGCAAGATGGTAGTGCACCCCTCGATATGGGATCAAGAGCTCATCACATAGGGGGAACCCAGCATCGGCGAGATACACCTTTCCTTTGGGCACATACAGATCCGAAACACGACCCTCATAAAACATAGTCAAATTGGATGTTGAGCCTTCCCACCTGCTAAAGATGTAGACAAATTGCAGGTCCATCATACAGGCCACCAGACAATTTTGTGTTATGGCACCTTTGCGATCACAGGCTAAGGGGCATTCATTTGCAGATGCCATACATTTGATGTGCATCCCGTCAATGGCTCCAATGACATTCTTAAAAAAAGGGTAGAGCTTTGGGTTGTGCCTGATTTCTGGAGGCATTGCAGCATCTGGGGCTGGAAGGTGGACATTCTGGGTATAAAAAAGTGGGGATGAGAAAATATCTACAACATGTTTGAAATAACTGAAAGATGCTATTATTATTAGCCATCTAAGAAGAAGAAACTGAGTGTGGGGAGACTCACCACGCGATTGTATCGTTAGACCGCTGAAATCGCTCACTGACATGTCGTACCAAGAGTCCAGTAACTGAAGTATATAGGAAGATGGCGAGCTGTTCCTCTAATGTCACACCCCGACATGAAATGGTATAGCCCAGGCCCTCCAGCCAATGGATGAGCACGTTGAAGACGTGCTTATGAATGCCGAGTTCCAAGCAGATGCGATCTGGGTGGCCATGGAGGAGTTCTTGCACCCATCCCCACCCAGAGAGTATAGAAGTATGGTAAGGAATCTTGCAGTAATGAGCTTGCGCATAGAGGACCACTTCAATGGCGGCCTGAGCGGCAGCAGCAGTGGCAGCGATGATTAGGTCGTCCCCTGTTTTGGAATCTTCATCACTGTCCTGTGAATCATTACCAATGCTGAGGGGGAGATTGTCTACATCCATAGTGTGGTGTCAATGGATGTGTGGCCCATGTGCGGATGGCAGTGCTTGAACACGGCCTACGGCGACCAGCCATGAGAGCCGAGACCTGGGTTTGTAAGCAGGAGAAGTTGATCTAGAGTCAAATTCGACTTAGATCACTGCATCCGAACAGGGTCTTAGTGATGGAGTCATATCTTGAGGATCGGATTCAGAAAAGTCTGGAAGTCGGAAGTTGGAAAACTGAATCTCAGGAGGCCAAAGTAAGTCCTTGGAAGAGATTTGTAGTTTGGCATTTGGAAATCATCCTGGAGTATTCTCAAGGAAGTACTGAAGTACTGTGTGGAAAGTGTTGGATGAAATCCTATAGCTAGAGCCTCGTTAATGTGTTCTCAAGGTGGGTCTGGCTTAACTAGATGCAAGGGAAAAAATGAATTTCCCATAGTGAGATTCTCTCCCTCCATTAAGATGTAATCTTGTCGGAGTGCGTAGTGGAATATTGATGATTGCTTGTAGGAAATTGGAAGAATTGATGTAACAGATTTTCCTATCGGAAAAAATGCCAAGGTTTCCATATTGTCATATTGCAAGGTGAGGTTGTTGTTGGATGTTGTGGCAACTCAGAGAATGTTGCAGCAAAAGCAGGATTTTCAGAGATTCAGAAAAACACAATATTTTGCAGGTTTCCAGGAGACATGTCATAGAATTGAGTCTTCTTGTTGAGGAGTGCGGAACTAGGTACCACCCAATGCCCTGTCAATCAACGGATTTTAGTGGGTGGGTTAGTGGTGTTCCCAGCACGTCGGAACAATTAGAAACAAGTGGCGTTACACGCATTGTAATAAACACTGGGATTTTTGCTGAACAGAAAACATGATTGGCATGAATAGCCTACTGGATGGTGTAACATAAGATGTGGTCAGAAAAACAAGTGGAGACCTGTGGAAAGTGGGAATCCAAAAGATGGTGTTTAGATGTGATGATCGGTCGAAACATTCAGCAGACACAATGTTCAGAGATGTCGGCATTTTGAAGGTAAGGTTGGAGATATTTGTAGGGATTTTGTGGTATTTGTCAGAAGATAGGATTTGAGGGATGTTCTGGGAAAGTGTCTGTTGTAATCTCGGTAAGTCATGAATCAAGATAAACACAGAATCATGCTTCAAGGATTTTTGAGCTGTTAGTTTCAGGAATTCGCAAGGGCCTCTAAAAAGGTCCTTGATGTCAGAATTACTCAGTGTGACAATTGTAGCTTGGGATTTTGCTTTCCTGGTGAAGGATGATGACTTCGGGCAAGTTTGTACTTTATGACCAGGTCTTCACAGTAGAGGCATAGCTTTTGGTCGAGATACATCATTGTTTCTCCTGTGGTGTTAGTTTGCTGTCTTGTCCAAGGATGTCGGAAAGTTTCGGTGTTGGCAAAATTGGGGTTTAATTGGAAGTCATTGCCATTGGTTGTAAGTCATCAAAAAGAAGGATTGAGATTGCATTGTTGGTATCATTTGGGATTTGCCCAGGTTTAAAGTCTTCATCTATGAGGCATTTGTCAAAGTCGCTGAAATACTTGTGAACACTTGACAGGTTGATGATATTGTTGATAGATCTGTTGGTGTCGTCATGTTCAGGTGTTTGGATCTGGGTGTCGGAAGACATTGTAGAAATCAAGAGTGGTAGCTTGTCTGTTATGGACCAGGATGGATGTGAGTCGGATTTGGTCAGAACTCTCCTTTACCAAAATTGGAATGTTGTGATATTTGGAAATGCGTGGAATATTGGAAGACTTGGAAATCAGGGATCCAAAGCTGATCTACATGGGCATTGGCTTCAACTTATGGGTTGCACCCTCTTGGATTTCTGGTGCCCTGGTATTTCGGACTTAATGACCAGACAGGATTATTGGAGTTCCAATGGTTGGGTCTATATGGGAGAAGATCAATGACAAACAGTAAGTTGAGACTTATTGGATGAGTGGAAGGATTTCAGGTATTTTGGGATTCAGAATAATCAATGTGGAATGGAATAGGGGTAATGATAAATGAATATCAAGTGAGGTTTTAGCTTTATAGAAAAGCAAGTATAATAAAGAGTGGATTTCAGAGGGTCGTAAATGTCAGAGTTGGAATAATCGGGATATCATTATAATGATCAAAGGTGTAGGGACTTTAATACAGTCAGAACTTGGCATGATGAAGGGTAATAAAAGATTGGATATAGTGAGTTTTAACCAGTATAACAAGTTTAAAATGAGTGTTAACAAGATATAATGAGATATACAAGCTAAAGAAAGCTTGAACAAAGAAAAGCATATTTAAAGAAACATGCGGAATTCTGGAATTCAGAAATGAAGAGATAAGAGTGTGTGATACGGAGTTCCGGAATTGGAGTGAATATGGAAATCAAGATAGAACATACGGGGATAAGATCAAGATGGATTGTGACTAAGAATGATCAAATGGGGGTATATCAGAAATAGGTGGAAAAGGGGCTTATTGGAATGTGGAAAATGTCAGAATAACGGAAGCCACATCTGGGATCTAACAGTGTTAAAGGAGTTTAAACTCCTGTCACACCATAGTATGACTCAGGTTGCATTTGGTTTGTTCTTGTTGTTGGTCGTACAGTGTGGACAGGCACTTTCTGACAAAGGTGCCTATTTTTCTTGGTGGGGAATGTGCAGCTGGAACTACTCTCCACAAAATGATGATAATGATCTGAAACACAGTATATAGGTTCTAACAGATGTATAGAATAGGAAAAGTAACCTCCAGTTCAGCCAAAAGCTGTTTGAAAATTTAAGACCCTAAAATTTGACCCCATCTAGTGAAAATAGCCGAGGAAAAGCTGTAAAAATAGCAAAAAAATCACAGAGCCTTTAATTCACCTTTTTAAGCGAATTTGAATGATACTTTGAAGGTTAGTGTTAGAACCCAGATTCATTCCCAGCTTTTCTGCTTTTCTCCAATATATTCCGATTTGTATTTCTGATTTACTCCACCTGTTCTGCTTATCCCCATCCCATCTATATTCATTTCTTATCAAGATCTACATCTTCGGTCTTATGTCCATATTTACTTTTACCCTGATCCTGTATTCACTCCATTTCAGATTTCCGCATTTCATATCTTTCTGACTCGGACCGTATCAATTCGTTAAATACGACTCCTCCATGTACTTCGTTCTTCAGTTCGAATATTGACCTACCTTGACTCGATATCTTCTCACTTCCATCTCTAAGTGTTATCCAACTTTCTGTTCTCCGACTCCTCCAATCTTCTCCGACTTCTCTGATATCCCAACCTTCCAAAATGAAGGATCCAAGAGGGCGCAACCTATAAGTTGAAGCCGACGTCCGTACGTATGTTCCGATCCCGACTCCAAATCCCAAACTCCAACATTCCAATAATTCCGACATCCGATGAGAAGAAATCAAGTGCTTAACAGTATATTCGAACTGAAACTCTTGATTCATTCACTATGCCTTCGACCAGATCCCATACTATCACCGGAAACACAAACCCTGGATCCAACTTTCTGAATGATGAGCCAGAAGGCGATCCCAGTGATGACAACAACATTGACAACAACGAGGATGATGATGATGACGATGAAGAAGATGAAGGGAAGGCTATGCTAAAAGCTCTGGAACAGATAGCCAAGCACATGGGAACTCCGAACAAAAGTCAAGCCAGAAAAACCAAATTCTGTGAACCCGACACCTTCAATGGATCGGATTCCCGAAAGCTCCATCCCTTCCTCCTTCAGTGCAAACTCCACTTCTGTGACAATCCTCAGACCTTTTCCAGTGATGAAGCGAAAGTTACTTATGCTATCTCTTTCCTAAAAGGGACAGCTTTAGATTTTTTCAAGCCCAAGCTCTTAGATGATGATGCCTTCCAAGACCCGCCCTGGCTCACAAGCTATTGGGACTTCATGATGGTACTCTGAGAAAAATTTGGAGCTTACAACCCCATCGGTGATACGGAAACCAAACTTGACAATCTCCTAATGCACGACAACCAACGCATTACGAAGTTCATTGTAGAGTTCAACCACCTTGCTGCTAGAGTCAATTGGGGCGATGCTGCCCTTCGTAGGAGTTTCTATACTAAACTTCCCAATTGTATTAAAGATATTCTTGCAACCCGGCAAAAAGCTGACACGCTTCCAGAACTCCAACAACTTGCACAAACCATTGACAGCCGTTATTGGGAATGACGAGGCGAGGTGAAGTGCACCACCATTTCCAACAATAACTACACCACACTGGGGGCATGAGCAGATTTTTAGTGTAAAAAATGTGATAAAAATGCCTTTTCCTTACAGATTATTCATTCACTGTTCTGGTTGAAAAATCTCCCAAAAATGCTGCTTTTTTATCAAGTTTTCGGACCTGAAAATCTGATACATATTTCACAATTATAGGCATGGGAAATGGATGTAAAATGTGAGAAATAATGAATTTACTTGTTGATTTCATGCCACAAAAATGTAAGGACAATCTTGGTTTTCATTGACATTTTCAACAGAAAAGAACCAAAATTTATCCAAGATTTCATAGTAGAAAAAAGGTGAGAAAATTAGTAAAATATATGAGATTTTCATGAGATTTTTCAAAACTATTAGCCAATGAATAATCCAACATTTTTATTTAGTTTTTTTGCTAGGAAAAACCTGATGGATAAATGTTTATCCCTTGGGATAATCATTCACCCATAGGCAATATATAACAAGTTTTTCTGAACCAAAAAGGTCATGAAAAAGTCAATGGATAAGAGTTTTATCCCTTGGATAATCATTCACCCAAAGGCAATATATAACAAGTTTTTCTGAACCAAAAAGGTCATTAAAAAGTCAATGGATAAGAGTTTATCCCTTGGATAATCATTCACCCATAGGCAATATATAACAAGTTTTCTGAACCGAAAAGGTTATGAAAAAGTCAATGGATAAGAGTTTATCCCTTGGATAATCATTCACCCAAAGGCAATATATAACAAGTTTTCTGAACCGAAAAGGTCATGAAAAAGTTAATGGATAAGAGTTTATCCCTTGGATAATCATTCTTCCATATGGGGTAAATGTTCTGTCTATGGCAGAATGATTATCCAAGGGATAAACTCTTATCCATGGACTTTTTCATTGCCTTTTCAGTTCAGAAAACTTGTTATATATTGCCTTTGGGTGAATGATTATCCAAAGGATAAACTCTTATCCATTGACTTTTTAATGACCTTTTCGGTTCAGAAAACTTGTTATATATTGCCTTTGGGTGAATGATTATCCAAGGGATAAACTCTTATCCATTGACTTTTTCATAACCTTTTCGGTTCAGAAAACTTGTTATATATTGCCTATGGGTGAATGATTATCCAAGGGATAAACTCTTATCCATTGACTTTTTAATGACCTTTTTGGTTCAGAAAACTTGTTATATATTGCCTTTGGGTGAATGATTATCCAAGGGATAAACTCTTATCCATTGACTTTTTCATGACCTTTTTGGTTCAGAAAACTTGTTATATATTGCCTATGGGTGAATGATTATCCAAGGGATAAACTCTTATCCATTGACTTTTTCATGACCTTTTTGGTTCAGAAAACTTGTTATATATTGCCTATGGGTGAATGATTATCCAAGGGATAAACTCTTATCCATTGACTTTTTCATAACCTTTTCGGTTCAGAAAACTTGTTATATATTGCCTATGGGTGAATGATTATCCAAGGGATAAACTCTTATCCATTGACTTTTTCATGACCTTTTTGGTTCAGAAAACTTGTTATATATTGCCTTTGGGTGAATGATTATCCAAGGGATAAACTCTTATCCATTGACTTTTTCATGACCTTTTTGGTTCAGAAAACTTGTTATATATTGCCTATGGGTGAATGATTATCCAAGGGATAAACTCTTATCCATTGACTTTTTCATGACCTTTTTGGTTCAGAAAACTTGTTATATATTGCCTATGGGTGAATGATTATCCAAGGGATAAACATTTATCCATCAGGTTTTTCCTAGCAAAAAACTAAATAAAAATGTTGGATTATTCATTGGCTAATAGTTTTGAAAAATCTCATGAAAATCTCATATATTTTACTAATTTTCTCAACTTTTTTCTACTATGAAATCTTGGATAAATTTTGGTTCTTTTCTGTTGAAAATGTCAATGAAAACCAAGATTGTCCTTACATTTTTGTGGCATGAAATCAACAAGTAAATTCATTATTTCTCACATTTTACATCCATTTCCCATGCCTATAATTGTGAAATATGTATCAGATTTTCAGGTCCGAAAACTTGATAAAAAAGCAGCATTTTTGGGAGATTTTTCAACCAGAACAGTGAATGAATAATCTGTAAGGAAAAAGCATTTTTATCACATTTTTTACACTAAAAATCTGCTCATGCCCCCAGTGCCAGTAACAGCAGCAAATTGGACAAGCAAGAATCCCAATCGAACCAGTCGCAGAAGAGGATGAACAACAACAACAACAGTTCAGCTTCCGCTGTCGGTTTACTTTCGGAAATGGATCCAAAAGACAGTGGGTAGCGGTGTCATCGTTGCACGGCTACTTACACTGGTGTTCAGCTCAGTGTGCTTCGCTATCAGCAGCAACAAAGGTAGAACAAAGACGAAGATGAAGACGTAGCAGTGATGATGATGATGACGTAATATGCTGACGTAAGCGTGGACGAGATACAACAGCAAATGTCACGTGATTGACAAAGCTGGCCTTGACGTAGATGTAGAAGTAGTAGACGTAGCAGTAGACTTAGACTTAGACTTAGACGAGTGAATCCAACTGAAAGAGGTGAATTGGGGTACACTAAGGAAAAACAGGCCTTATATACATGAGCAGAACAACAAACAATGCGAGTATGCCATACAACGATGTCGTCGACAGCAGACAGGAGAAATGACTAACGGCGAGAGGCAGAAAACCAAAGTAGGAAGGTGGTTTGTAATGGAATGGAGAAATGAGTCAGGTGGTTGAAGAAATGAAGGGAAATGTGGCAGCAAATTTGTAATAGAAGCCAGAAATAGAATAGAAGTGAGTCACAGACAATAGACCATGTGGAACAATTGGAAATAGAAGTACAAGAAAGAAGCAAGTGAGTCAGGTGATGAAAATGAGTCATAGCCATCCAATAGGATTCCAGTTGCTTGTCAAATATCTCCAAAGATGAGTAAGAGAGTTACTTGACTTGAAGACGATTCAGAAACATTTGAACCAATCATGACACTTGGATATGAATTTCCTCCAGAGAGGGAATGAAGATGAGTCCTGCTTGATGAAGTCCTTAGGCACATAACCGTAGGAAATCTCTGTTCCTGGACCAAACTCTTCAATATCCCAGTAGTTCCTGAGTACGATACAATGCCAACCATTCACTGGTTTGTAGTTTGGGTCGAAGCCAATGACATGGAAGGGAGCATGGAAGACAGGGTCAAATACCCAAATGCAATCGTGAATGCGATAAGGAGGATAGGAGGGGAATGTTCGGTATGGGCCTTCAGGAGATTCAACATATAGAGGATAGTACCGACGATGTGCGACTTGTGGGGGAGGACTGGACAAATGAACATCAAGGGGAGAACGTCGACTAGGAAGTTCAATGCATGGTCCAACATGTATGTCTGGCTTGGCAGTCATCTGAAATGAATCATGGGATGTGGTGGTGGCAATGCTGGATGGCATATTGAAAATAGAATTGATGGAGATGGAACGAGTGTGGAGATGATGTATCTGGTGGACTGGAGGTAGCACAGCAGATGATGGTCTGGCAAAAGCTGATGATGATAGGCGTGTGTGCAGTGAGCGTCTTTTGTAGTGTAGTAGGTGCTGTCCAGTATCATGCTTGTCACCACCTCTTCCACCTCACCTCAGTCCTCCACATCGAATTTCCACAAGTTTGGATACTTCCAACATACTCGGAAAAGATGGAAAACTAACCCAGCAGGAGAGACAGCGACGCATGGACCAAAACATTTGTATGTTCTGTTGGAAACCCGGACACATCGCAAAGGATTGTCCATGATCAACCTCCCTTAATGCTCAATCAAAGGCCCAAGCGGCCTCCGCAATTCCAAGTAAACCCAAGTCCAAGGTTGAACCTGCAGCTGTTATGGATTCAAAAAAATAATAAGCAGCTCTGAGACCTCCGCACAGACCCAGAGCTGCGTTGATTCCATCTGTGCGTTTTCCGAGGTTCAACTCAATGCTTCCACTCTTTTGAAACCTGATTGTCATGATCCAACATTTATCCCCACTTGACATTGTCTATCAACATCTTAACGACATCTTATCGAGGTTACCGACACTAGCGACACTAGTGACACCTGTCTCCGAGACCGGATCACTCACCCTAGTTACTGATCATCAAGATATGCAGATCCAATATCAACAGACATCAATATCTCAGATCTAGAACAATATCTCCATTTGACTAATACCTTCTTCTTGTTTTGTCTTACCCTTGTTTTCCCTCACCCTTTTATTACTTCCATACTGGACCTTCCTTTCATTCTGATATCCGTCATTTCACTTGCACATATTCATCACCATTTGGCTTATATCCCACATGGTCTCTATCTGACATCAGCGGACACATCTAGTATAAAATAGTTGGATAGAACACATGTAGTTCTCTAGTTCTATTATCATAAGTCTTCCCCCTCTCTTTACTTGGTGTCGTCTACACATCTAAGTCATACGATGAGTCTAACAACTATTCTGAACTCATCATCCTCTTATCTCTATCCCTCTTCATTCTTAATGATAAATGTTGCTAGCATCACTAGAACTTTGTCTGCTAAGTAAACTCTGCTTTCTTCTTTCAAATTCCTTCTCTATCCCAGTTTCTACAAGTAGGCACCATAACAGCGCCATTTCCCTTGATGTCTCAGTCTGTACACTTTGCATACATCATTGCTAACACTTTCGACTTCGTCAGAAGGGTTCCTTAACCACATTTGTTGTTACTGACTTTGTTCTGTCAAAGATAACAGGTCAAAGACAGTTTTTGACACCGATTCTCTTACCATACCATTAACTTCCGACATTATTCCAAATACTAATATCCAAGCTCTCGTGGACTCTGGTTCCACCCATTGTTTTGTAGACTCATCGTTCACTTCCAAGCTTCCGTTGGAATTCCACAATATCCCACAGATTCCACTAAAGCTGTTCGATGGCACTTCTAACGTCTCAATCACGCAAACTATCAATATGCCAATCTGCTTTCCATCCAGTGAAAATCAGGTTGTTGCTATGCATGTAACACCACTTGATTCTAGCTGCTCCATCATGCTAGGACACAACTGGCTCACCCACTACAATCCGTTGATTGACTGGGTATTGGGTGGTATATTGTTCTGCATTCCTCACCAGCAAGATTCAATTCTGACATCACTCTCCACAAAATCCACCTCAGCGGCCTCCAGAAATCCAAAATCCAATCGTGCGGACGCCCCTCCAACATCTGAACAAGACTCACCTATTGACCTAGTCCCTGCGTCTGCATTCGCTCGCCTTTGCAAACTAGATAATGGGGAGACCTTTCAGTTATGTGTAATTCCAAAAGGAAGATCTGCTTCCATCATCGACGCTTCCCCAAACCCCGATCTGACAGCCAATCTCAACGGTGTTCCATCAGAATATCATGAGTTTTCCGATGTCTTCAGCAAGAAGAAAGCAGAAATCCTCGCCAATCATTGACCGTACGATCTCAAGATTGACCTGATAGAGGGAGAGAGTCCCCCCTTGGGAACTATTTATTCCCTATCTCCAGTTGAGCTAGAAACACTCCAAAAATTCATTGACGAGGCACTAGCCATAGGATTCATCCGCCCTTCACTTTCTCCACACGGTGCTCCGGTACTATTCTCGAAGAAGAAATTAGGTGGACTCCGACTTTGTATCAATTTCCGTGGTCTCAACAAGATCACAAAAAAAGACTGATATCTGCTTCCCCAACTTTCCGACCTTCTGGAACCCCTGGAAAGGCGTGGATTTACAGCAAAATCAATCTCCAACATGCTTACCATCTAGTCCACATTAGAGAGAGCGACGAGTGGAAAACCACCTTCAGGACCCAATATGGTTCCTTTGAATGGCGTGTTATGCCCTTCGGTCTCACTAACGCACCAGCTGCTTTTCAGCGATTCGTGAATGATATATTCGGTGACATGCTTGATGTTTCAGTCCTCATCTATCTGGACGACATCTTAGTCTATTCCAACAACGTGGAAGAACATGGAGAACATGTCCACAAAGTTCTCCGACATCTCCAAAAGAACTGACTTTATGCAAGATCCGACGAATGTGATTTCCACAAGACTACAGTAGAATACCTCGGATACATGCTCTCCCCCAAAGGACTTTCAATGGCAGACGACAAGATCAAAGTAATTCAAGAATGGCCCAAACCCTGAAAAGTAAAAGACATCCAATCCTTCCTGGGTTTTGCAAACTTTTACCGACACTTCATTCATAATTACTCCGACGTCGCAATCCCACTTACCTGACTCACTTGGAAATCCATAAAATGGAACTTCTCCGATGGGTGTCGGAAATCCTTTGAGACACTTAAGAAAGCCTTCACCACCGCTCCAATCCTTATGCACTGGATTCCTGATTGCCAACTCATCGTGGAAACCAACGCTTCGGACTATGCCCTAGCGGCAATCCTCTCCATCATCTCTCCAGAAGATGGCGAAATTCGCCCTGTAGCTTTTCATTCTAGGACTTTCACCACCCTGGAATTAAACTATGACATTCACAACAAGGAATTACTTGTGATTTTTGAAGTGTTCAAGATTTGGCAGCATTACCTCAAAGGTTCCAGTTCCACCATCAACATTGTAACCAACCACAAAAACCTCAAATATTTTGCAACCACTAAGCTTTCAACCTGACGACAAGTCCAATGGTTGGAATACCTATGCCAATTCAACCTCGTTATCCGATTCTGACCCGGAAAACTCAGAACAAAACCCAACTCTTTAACTAGACGATGGGACCTCTATCCTAAAGAGGGGAGTAGCGACTATGCCAGCATTAATCCACATAATTTCCACCCGGTTTTCACTAACAAACAGCTGTCATCATCCCTCTGAGCCACATCTCTTAACGTCACAATTCTCCGCACAGTTACCATCATGGATTTAGAGAAACTTCATGAAGAAGTCTGACAATCCATCTCCTTCGATCCTGCAATTTCTGACTATCCCACAAATCCTCTGACACCCCAATGGTCAGTCAATCCTCAAGGACTTCTCCGACTCGACAACTGAATCTATGTTCCTGACATTAACAACCTCCGACTCCACATTCTACAATATCTGCATGGTCACCAAATCTCTGGGCATTTCAGACAAAACAAGACACTCAGCAATATCCGATGTGAATATGCATGGCCGAAACTCCATGAGTTCGTGATTTCCTATGTCAAATCCTGTACAACATGCATGTGATCAAAATCCCAACAACACCGGCCTTATGGATTCCAAGCACTTACTGATCCCGCCAAGACCATGGAACTCCATATCCTTGGACTTCATTGAGCCACTTCCGCTTTCATCGGGTTTTGACAGCATCCTTGTTATCATTGACAGACTCACAAAAAAAGCTATATTCATTCCGGCAGTCACAACGATCACTTCTCCGATGCTCACTCAGCTGTTCATGCTCCACGTCTTCTCCAAGCATGGTGTTCCGACTCACGTTACCTCCGATCGAGGTTCGGAATTCATGTCTTCCTTTTTCCGCACACTTGGAAAAGCGCTAGACATGAATCTCCACTTCACTTCCAGTTATCACCCCAAAGGTGACAGACAAACCAAACGAACAAATCAGACTCTTGAACAATATCTCCGCATTTATTGTAACTATCAACAAGACAATTGGACTGAACTTCTTCTGATTGCAGAATTTGCCTATAACAACACTCCAAATGTGACAATGGGAGTTTCCCCATTCTTCGCCAACAAAGGTTACAATCCCAACATTTCAGTACATCCCAAATGAGATCTCGTCTCATCCCATGCGAAAGATTTCACAGTTGACTTAGACGAACTCCACCAGGAACTCTGAAAGAGAATTTCCGATGCACAATTCCGATACGAGGAACCCGCAAACAAGAAACGTTCTCCAGCCTCAGACTTCAAAGTAGGCAACAAAGTCTTTGTCAAAGCCGAATTTTTCCACACAACCCAACCTTCAAAGAAACTTGCCAAAAAATACCTCAGACCTTTTGAAATCATCGCACCCACAGGTACCAGTAATCAAGCCTTCATTCTCCACTTACCTGACAGTATGCGTGCTGTTCACCCATCCTTCCATGTCTCTATGCTAGAACCCACGACTCCGAATGAAATTCCGAACTGAATACAGCCTCCACCTCCGCCAGTTATTATCGAAGGTGAACCTGAATATGAAATCAATGAAATTCTGGATTCCAAGATAGACAATCGCTGACGTTGCAAGATACAATACTTGGTATGCTGGACGGGCTATCAAGGTACCGACGAAGAAACTTCGTGGATTCCCGCTGCGGAATTAGGCAACACTTCAGAAATCATTGAAGACTTTCATAACAAATATCCCAATAAACCCGGTCCGATTCTCCCTTAACTTTTCCTTTTCTTTTTTCCGATTTTTTCCTATATTTTCCATGTTCATTTCTCTAAATTACATTTCCATCTGTTCCAAGAAATCCCGCTTCGCTTTTCTGCTCAATCCCAATTCAATTTTCCGATTCCATTTCCCATATCTCATCCCTTTCCATTTCCTCCATCCTCACTTCCAATTCCTGCTCCTGGTGCTGAACCATTCTTTGCACCCATCCAGTCAGAATCTGCGTCTCCTCGGAATGCACCCACATGGAACTTGTGTGACGATCAACGGACTTCCACAACTCTCGGATTTCCTCCAAAAGCAATTCTGCTGTTCCTCCCTCACCCACATCCACACCTTTTGCGACTTCTTCCGCAAATCCTGACACTCCCAGTCGACGGCATGTCCTTCCATCCTTTGCACACTTATAGCATGTCCCGTTCGTTCCTTCCACTATTTGCAAGCAAAACATGTCCCAAACCCGACATCCCACACAACAATACTGTTCATGTCTGATCCAATTTATGGCAGATTCTTGCACCCTCTGACAAGTAATGGTTCTATCCACCACATTGCTTTTCCTTTTCTGAGATTTTCCCTCCGATTTCTTTTCGGCCTTTCTCTCGTCCTTTTCCACTTTTTTCTGCTCCAACTTTCTCTGCTCCAATTTCTTCGCTGCTTCTTTTTGCAACTCCGAAATCTCGCAAATCTGTACCTCCAGATTGTTTTCCAACCCCGAATCATCTTTGGAAATAAGATCTTCAAGTGAGATAATCAGCGGCATCAACATTGAGCTTAGAGGGGAGTAGGGAAAAGAAGATCAGAAGTCTGAAAAGTTGAACCCCATCTGTCACTCTTATATATCACATTAGGGGTCTCACTTAATCACCAAACCAAACTTCCCATGCTGATCTTAGGCCTCGAGGGCTTGGCCTTAAAGAGGAGATACTGTTAGAACCCAGATTCATTCCCAGCTTTTCTGCTTTTCTCCGATATATTCCAATTTGTATTTCCAATTTACTCCACCTGTTCTACTTATCCCTGTCCCATCTATATTTAGTCATTTCTTATCAAGATCTACATCTTTGGTCTTATGTCAATATTTACTTTTACCCTAATCCCATATTCACTCCATTTCAGATTTCCACATTTCATATCTTTCTGACTCGGACCATATCAATTTGTTATATATGACTCCTCCATGTACTTCATTCTTCAGTTCGAATATTGACCTACCTTGACTCCACTTCCATCTCTTAGTCTTATCTGACTTTCCATTCTCCAACTCCTCCAATCTTCTCTGACTTCTCTGATATCCCAACCTTCCAAAATACCAGGACACGAAGGATCCAAGAGGGCACAACCTATAAGTTGAAGCCAATGTCCATATGTTCCAATTTCGACTCCAAATCCTGAACTCCGACATTCCAATAATTCCGACATGTGACGAGAAGAAATCAAGTTCTTAACAGTTAGGCACTTGGAAATAAGTGGATTACAACTATTCCAAGATTGCTTATGTAATAAGGTTTGCTGTCGTTAAGGGGCACTTAATGGTTGCTGATGTTCTGTAGCCGACATTCTTGCTGTCCTGTCATGTTTGCAACAAGTATATCTCTTTCTTTAGTCTTTTTACACTTGGATGATCAATGCATGAGCAGGGATAACATCCCCCAAACAGGTAATTTTGTGATGGTGCTGATTATGCTTCCCAGTGTAGTTTCTATGAGTCTCTAGAGCACATTGTACCTCTACACAGAAGGATATTTTGAAAAAAATTCCCACTGAAAATTTGACCCCATTATGTAATATTACATAATAATCCCAAAATTTGTGAATTAACTCCTTTCGCCAAATTATCCCCAGGATATCCAAGCACCTAGCATGGCACCTATCAGTTGGTGGAGAAGTTCATGTTCGCACTGTAGTTATGGTCTATGACCTTACAAGTTGAGTTCAAACCACCATGGATGATGATCATGATGGCATCCTGAACAACGAAGACACCCTTCTAGACACCCTCCTTGACTCTGATTTAGATGATGAGATGATTCCCATGATATCACCCACACCTGTTACAGTTGAATTGGGTCAAGTGGCAGCTCCTGTCATGCACGCGATCTTAGTCTATGCCACCCCACGTTATGGCAAGATGCCATGCCATACCTCCATGCTCTCAGGTTACACCGGCAGATTTTTGACTAGCTATGAAGCTTGAAGTAGCAAGTGGTGTTAACAACGGAGGCGCCTCCCTGCAGCCATGTATCACCAATGCTATTGCATTGAATAACATCAACACCCAGCTCACCTCACTCAATGATTTTGTGAGTGAGGAGACCCAGATAGGAACAGACACAAGCATGGAATGAACATGTTAAAGTGATCAGGGAGAAAATTCGTGTCTAAGACTCTACAAATGGCTACAGTAGCAGGTGCAGCAAATATGTCTGCTTGAGCTCGAGCGCAGCCCAGAAGGATGGACCTCAACTGCACGCAAGATCCTACAAGCTGAGCACAATCTCACTACCACTGAGAAGCTTGCTCTTTGCGAGGATCTCACCTGGAATCCTACCACTGCCACTGTGTTTTGTGACATGGAATGGGAGGTTTGCAAGTTGTGGATCCCAAAGCAGCTCATGGAAGTAGGTTTCAGGTCCATGTAATCTAACTCTAGGATGATGACCGTGTACGCCTCCGCTTTGCCCCCCAAGGGGGCCAGTGCAGCCAGTGCAAGTCAATCACGTGCATGCCTAAGGCTCAACATAGTCCTATTCTGTTTGTAATACAGACACCAGAGACCACAATGAATTTTTAACTGCAAAACTTTTTGCAAAATCTTTTGAAAAGTGTGAAGTTTTGTAAGGTGGAAAATGTGGGGAATATTTGGAATTTTGTATGGGTTTTCCACCATGCAAAATTTAAGAAATATTTTGAATTTTTCATGGTATTTGCCCCATGAGAAAATGTATGGAATATTTAGTTTCTTCCACTCGCAAATTTCAAAATCTTTCAAAACATTTTAGAGCCAAAATGTATGCAATATGTAGACTATTTCACCTGCAAAATGTTCTGAAATTTTACAATATTAGAAGTGATCTTTCTGAAGGAAGATGTAGCCAATATTTAGTATTCTTCACCTTCAAAATGTGAAAAAAAAATTCAAGATATTATGGGAAATTGTTTCAAAGGAAAATAGATAAATTATAGAGCATATTCCACATGAAAAATAGATGCAAAAATCAAGATATTCCAATTCATTTTTCCTGAGACAAAAAAATTATTGAATATTTGGCATCTTTCACTGGAAAAATATCCACAAAGTATAAGGTATTCAAGTTGGTGTTTGTGAGATGATGGAGGCAATATTTAGAATACTGCACATGCAGAATGTAAGTAAAAGTGGAAATATTGGAGTGCATAAAAGATAGGAGATTGGAATATTCCATGTGCAAAAGGTGAAAAATTGCCAGAATTATCCTATATTTTTTGTTGGGGGAAATATAGTTACAGCACTTTGCATTACATAAGGCATGTGGCTTTTTTGGTTCCATGTCAGGCCTCAAAATTGCAACCATCATGGCTCAATGAAAACAGTAGATATCGACTTGAAATTTGGTAGAAATATATTTAATGTACATATCTAGGGAATAGCAATATAAATTTTGGGTAAAATGGTCTCTATTTCTTTTTGAAATTTTGCCTGCTTCCCAAAGCATTTAGGCAGAATACTGAAGGAAGAAATGTAATACATTAAATGAAATTTTTAACCTTGTTTATATGTACAAAATATCTAGCGACTATGATGGTCTCTGTGCCTCCATGCACCCTGTACAATTTGTGGGAGCAATCTGGCTCCCAGCACGGCCTGCTGCTCATGACCACAAGTGCGGTGTAGATCATTCATTGGGAAGGGCGGGGTGGAGGTAATGTCAACCTCTGTATATGCCATGAAGGCATGTCGCTTGTAGTAGGTGTCCTGGATGGCCGGTGAAGGATGTGCACCCACTGCATGTTCCTGCTGAGTTCCTGTTTGTCAATGGGTGTTTTTTTACCAGAAGTTACACCTGTAACAGCAAGAAAATTAATAGTAAAATAATAGAGTATCTTTCACTCACACGGTTCATGATATTTTTACTCAAGAAAAGATGATTTTCAAAAGTTCCGGAGTGTTAGCGAAATTCATTACATAAAAAAATACAGGTTCCACCTCGAGAAGTACAACTCAGCTTCGGTTGACTGTAAAATAAGTTTACATGGGGTCATCTGGATTAACATGAGGTGCTTACCTTCTATTTATCCCATCTCTGAGCCTCGCTAGGCCTCTTCCAATATGTGTGCGCACTCTGCACCATCTTGGTGCTCTTATAGACAGACAATTGTGTGCTGACACCGACTCGTTGGGTAGTGGGACGTGGCCAGGAAGTTTATTTGGTGGTGTCTGCAGGGTGTCAACCGTTGCATGCATCGACTTGCATTGAGACCTTCTGTGAAATCCATGCCATCATCAGTCCCATCTCCCAAATCTGTAGAACTCACCCAATGTTGCCCACAAGTCTGGTGGCATTTTGAATCATGACTTGATTTGACGGGTATGCACCTGGTGAGTCCAATTTTCACGTGCTGATTGTGAGCTGAGTACTGAGTTACTTACGGAGTTGCGGAATAGATAATCTGAGATAAGTACTTGGAAGTTTGGTATCACGTGCTTCCACTTTGACAAGAACATGACCACTGCATGGACAACAATCATAATGACACAGATGAAGATGTGGATATGGCAAACAAAGTTACTCGGCACTGCTACTGCAGTGAAATCAAAGAGCTTGTTGTCTATCAGCAGAATACATTGGATCTGAAGGCCACTGAAATCGCTCTTAACTTGAACATGTCACTGTGCATTGTCCAAAGAGTCTTGCAGCTCTATAAAGAGCTCAGGGATGTCATGAAGGACCCACATATGTATCAAAGACGTGGGCCGCCACCTGTTTTGAATCCAACAGCATGCGACGTGAGTTGTACATTTATTATCTATGGCAAAGACTTACCCTTGTATGCACAGTACATGTTAAAACTACTTGAAGAGAAGCCAGATCTTTACCTGGATGAAATTGCCCTAGAACTCAACGATGTAATCGGCCTTGATATCTCAATTTTCACTGTACACCGCAGTCTCAAACTGCTAGGCATCACGTCCAAAAGGGTGAGTCTGATGTCTTTCTATAAGCAAGTAGATGTACTCATCACTCCCCAAGCTTTCGAAAACCGCCCTTGAACAATGCCATGCGTACCGCATGGGTTTTTCGTTCAAGATTGCTGGTGAACCAGCTGACCGTTTGGTCTTCACCTGTTAAGGACCAGATCAGACGTGAGATCAGATTTGGTCAGAACTCTCCTTGACCGAAATTGGGGTCAATATTTGGAAATGCGTGGAATATCGGATGAGTTGGAGATCTGAGATCCAAAGACTGATCTATATGGGCGTTGGCTTCAACTTATGGGTTGCGCCCTCTTGGATTTCTAGTGCCCTGGTATTTTGGATTGAGACCAGATGGAGGTATCGGAGTTCCAATGATCGGGTCTATTCAGAAAGGGTCAGCGACGAATAGTTCATTGAGACTTATCGGGGACAAGCGGAAGTTTTGGATATTCGGATCAGGATAACCAATGCAGGAAGGGGTAGGGCTGACCATAAATGAATATTGAGTAAAGATTTTGGCTTTACAGAAAAGCGAGTGTAATCAATGAATGGGCTTTGAAATGTCAAGAATGTCAGAATCAGAGTAATCGGAATAATTGGAATAAGGATTGAAAGACTTAAGGCTTGTTACGGATGAGGCTTGGAGTAATGAGGGTGTAATAAGGGATATAGTGATATAAGAATGATAAGGTATATTGGGTACAACAGGATATCGCAGGTTGTGGCGAGATAACGAGTTTTAACGAGATATAACAAAGTGTAATGAAAATGTAACAAAATATACAAGCTAAAGAAGGCTTGAGCAAGGAAAGTGTATTTAAAGGAACATGCGGAATTCCAAAATTGGAAATGGAAAGATAAGGGTGTGATACAGAGTTCTGGAATCGGAGCGAATACAGAAATTGAGATAAGATGTATGGGGATAATAAAAATAGGATCGTGACTGAGAATGATAAATGGGGCATATCAGAAATAAGCAGAAAGGGCTTATCAGGATGCAGAAAAGGTCGGAACAACGGAAGTCAGATCTAGTATCTAACATCACCGACGAGAGCACCGTCAACACTCTAACTTCTTCCTGCAACATGGGACATGCTCCTAAAGGACAGAGAGCCTGTATGAAGACTTATTTTTGCTGAGGGGACCGGTGAGTGAATGTTGCTCTGACAAAACACCTAGTCACTCACCCACTTCACAGATTCTCTGTATTACCTGCCTTGACACTTGATGGTATCATCTACCATCATATCATCAAAGGCTCTTTCGATGGAGACCTGTTCCAGGAATACCTGCAAGGACTACTCAAACTTATGAATCCCTATCTGCTGAAAAACGGTGTCCTTGTAATGGACAACTGTTCAATCCATCATGTGGAGGGTGTTGCTGAGCTGTGTCAAGAAAGGTAGGTTAGTTTTTGCCTCTTTCATGGACAACGCTGACTGACCCATTGCTAATCATTTCAACAATATCGCCCCGCACATTCTAGAGGTGTCAAGGTCTTGTATTTGCCACCCTACTCACCCGACTTGAACACTATTGAGGAATGCTTTTCCTATATGAAGTCCATCCTCC